>CAUYUJ010014699.1:312500-360000 GCA_963575745.1 Prorocentrum cordatum
TGTAGGCGCAACGATTTTGCATGCGCTTGCCGGGTAGATTCTTCCCAGCCTTGTTCCAAGATGCTGTGGGCTCGCTCATTCAACTCAGCCCTCGCAGAGGTCGCCGTTGCCGATGCTGTTGGCGGCAAAGGGCACGAGGCCGGGGCGAAACTGAGTAGCTTTGGACGCTCGCCCACGCTGAGAGGTGCCGTTTCCGGAAGGGCCGCTGAAAGCCTCAGGGAAGAATGCGATGAAGGCTGGCTCCAGGCAGCTCGTCTGGGCACAGGAGCCGGACCCAAGGGGGCTGAAACTAAAGCCATGCCCCATGGCGCTGGGTTGGACGGGCCATCTGCTGTGGGCAGCGGGCGTTGTACTAAATACATCCCTGCTGGCCGAAATGGCTCCGAATGGCCGCGCGCGAGTGGGGCGGAGGCTCGGGGAAAGCATCCTGACAATTGGACGCGTGCTTCCCCGCTGACTCGACGGGGTCCTGGGGCTCGAAACTTTAGCCCCGGCGCTTGAAGGACGACGCGCAGTAATCTTCTTTGGGCTGGGGCCCCTCCAGCACTTTAGGGGCGCATGTTGGACACTGGAGCCCAAGGAATGTCGACGTTTGACGTTCGAACAGAACTTTAGCAAGTACCCCGGGCCCGAAAACCAGAACCTGGACACGGGGACCCGACCAACAATATGTAAATCCCGGCCCTAAGGAATTTGGGATTTGCCGATTCGTGAATCCCCGGAATGACTATGGCACTTGAGCGCACGAAATTTCAAAAACGTTGGATGGGATCCCGGAGCCCGAAATGTGGCTCGAGGCCAAGTCGGGAGGTTTTGGATGGGACCTCGGAGCCCGACTCCGGACGTGAAGTGCTCAATGGAATTCGACTTCCGGCCATCTCCCGGGTTCGAAATCCGGCGAGGCGCCCGAGTCTGACGGAGATGGGGTAACTAGGGCCCTGGAGCGCTGCTCCAGTCGAGCGGGGGCGGGCGCTTGCGCAAGTCACGCAAGCCTCGAAAACAAGCTCTGGGGCAAGCGTCGGAAATTTAGGCACAGAATCCCCGGGCCCGAAATATACGGCCGGCTGCAGCCCGAAGCGCCGGGTGCCGCACACGCCTGGCCGAGAAGCAACTCCGCATTTCGACGCAAGGGTCGAAAGACTTTTCGGAAGGTGTCCCGGGGCCCGAACAACGGGGTCAAGCGATGCAGATATGGCTCTCCAAGGCCCGGGGATACGGGGCATCACTGGCGCGACCTCCGGCGACTCGTCATACAATCCCGACCGAGCGCGCTGGACAGGCACGGCGGCGGGAGCTGCCGCAGGCAGCTGGATGCGAGATGGGGGCGGGCAGGGAGGGGAAACACAGGGGGCGAGGGGGGGAGAAGGGACAGGGAGCCAGAGAGGAGGGAACGAAAGAGGAAGGCCAAAGGAAGAGAATTTGCCACCTTATTTCCGCCGGCCTCCGTTGCCCGCGCAACAGCATCCGGAGTTGGACCGGGGCGAGACCCAGCGCCGGCGACCGCGGCCAGATCTCCTCATCCTCCTCCCCCCCTCGTCCTCCAGCTCCTCGCCGTCCAACTTCCCTCCTCCTTTCCTCCCCGGCGGTTTTCTTCCCTTCTCGTGGAGACCCCGCCAGAGCGACAGACGTGGGAGTCCCCGTTGTTGGGCTCGACTATTATCCCCGGTAGGCGGGGGCTGGACAGTAGGGGGAGGGAGGGGGGAGAGGCGAACGGGGCGGAGAGGGCGAAGGGCGACGATGGAACAGTGGTACGAAGATAAACTTTTTGGACAAAACACGATGTGAGCCTCACGTCAGACTGCGCGAGAGCAACGGCTTACATGATACATTGCGCTGCGAGGAGCGGCTTCTGCACCGACGCCGCTCGCCCGCGCACTGCCCACGAATCGCCCGCGCTGCAGTGGCTTACACATGCACTGAGAGAAGCCAAGCGAGACTCGACAGAGCCACGGGGGCGCTGAACAGGACCGGCGGCAATGACGGCAGAGTCCCCGTACCTCCTCTCGCCCCCTATCCTGATTTCCCTCCCCCGATGGTGGGACATGCCCTAATCTACCCTAATTAGTGCACTTGTCCGGCCAATGGTATGCAGTGACGCCGAGGCGCGCGCGCTTCGGGCACGGCGTGCTGGGCTGGTTGCCCAGAGCTTTGCAAGCAGCCAAAGAATGCTTCACCACTGCGCGCGAATTGCGCAGGCAGTGGCGGCAGTACGTATTCATGATGGTGCCAATGGCCTTGCGCTCGGATTCATTGCCCTGGAATTTCGTGTCTATGTACTGCTGCACGGCAGTGGGGGTCTGGCGCCCCATCATGCCAGACAGTTCCGAGAGCATGGCGTTCATGGCCTGCGACTTCTCGGTGTTCCTGCCCTGCTGGGCCTGTCCTTTTCCCTGGCCCCTCTGCTCGCCCGGGAAGCCGCCGGGGCCGCTGCTGGCCGCGGCCGGGCGATTCGGCGCACTGCCCTCCGCCGCGCGGAACCTCTTGTGCGCTGGCCCGCCAGAGGGCCCCCCTGCGAGCGCCGGAACGATGGCAGTGAGAGGCGGGCCTGCGGGCGCCAGGATGAAGGGCGCAGCCGCCAGACGGGACAAGCCGATGTTCCAATCCAGCAGGAAGTCCGACTTGAGGACGGCCAAGTCCAAGGGCGCCCTCGCGCTGGCCTTCTTGGCGCGGCGCTTGATCGACTTGGTCATGGCGAATAAGAGCGGCATGATCTCGCCCCTCTGCGCCTTCATCTTCCCAGGCGACGTCGCCTTCGACGTGGCCGGGTTCACCGTCTGACTCTCGAGGACCAGGAACAAGTGCAGGCACTTGCGCGCCAGAGCGGCCACGGCCCTGTCGGTCGCGGCGGCTTTGTCGGACATGAATGAACGGAACTTGTCGGGGTTGCCGCCGTGGGAAGAAAGGCAAAGTGCTTTCCATGACGTCTTTGGCGCATTCTTTGACATGACCGCGCTTTTCAACTGTTGGGCCTCGGGACTATCCGGGTTGCTGCACACTGCGGCCATGGTGTTGGCCACTGCGGGGTCGGCCATGAGCTCTGCCGCGTTTTGCAGCCAATCCTTGTCGATGTTCAACTTGCGCCACCCCAGGGCGATCTCTGTGGGGTCGCAGTCCCTGAGATACTTGCGCCAAGGAAACTTATCGTCAAGGTCTGTCTCTTCCTTCGTGAGGGAGGCAACTGCTTCGGAGACAGCCTGAATGCTGTCGTTCTGCTCCGCGGCCCTGAGTTCCACGAACAGGCTGGCGGCAGAAAGCGCCGTGCTGAGGGGCGACTCGAGATCCGAAAGCATTGACTGGATGCATTCGCGGACCCCCTCCTTGACGGCGGTCTGAAACGTCTCTGCAAGGGGCCCGTTCGGAAGGATGGCTGTCTTGAACCAGTTGGTGGCCGCCTCCTCTCCGAACATGTCCGGGGCGACAGAAGCCATTGCAGGGCATGTCGCCCCCCAGTGCGTTGTCTCAACCTGAGCGAGACGCGACGGCAAGCTGAAGCAGCCATGGGCAGCTGAAGACCGAACACATGTACTATGCAAATCAACTGGCAGCGCGGGGGCGCGACTCCCCGACCAACGAACGCACTGAACGCGCCGTTGGTTGCCTGCGCCCGAAAACGGCCACTGAGCGGCCCAAGTTGCCCAGGCCCCTGAATGGCAAGGCACTCGCACACTGGCAGCGCGGGGGCGTGACTCCCCGGCCAGACAGGACGCGCGCGAACGCGCCTGCTGGATGCCTGCGCCAACAAAGGCCACTGAACGGCTCAGCAGACTGCCCTGACCCCACGAATGGCCAGGCAGCCTTGCACTGGCAGCGCATGGGCGTGACACCCCGGCCAGCAGGATGCACGCGAACGCGCCTGCTGGATGCCTGCGCCAAGGACGGCCACTGAGCGGCCCTGCACGAACAAGAAATATGAAGACGTTGGGCAGGTGCAGATATCCGAATATCCGAAAGGCTTCGCCCTCCTCCAATTCGTGCCACCACCAGGGCAACTAGGAACGAGCCACCACCACCACCACCACCGCTACGACTATTACCACTCACCTCTTGCCAGTAAGCTTAACTCGAACCACGCCGGCAGCAAGCTGCGCGCGCGCGGCCTCGCCTGCCCGCCCAGGCCACCGCCCGCGCCGCCATTCTCGCTTCGCCCGCCACGGCAAGCGCCCCTGCAGATCAGTGCCCACTTCAGAGCAGTGCCCACTTCGGGACGGGAAGCTGACCTTCGAGGAGGCGAGCCCGATGGTGAGCGGAAGCAAATTGGACTACCACCCCGCAAAGTGCGCCAAGGAGGACAGGCTGTTCTTGGCTGTCCTTCGCTGGGGATTTCACCATTGCCGACCTTCCACTGGCGCCGATCTCACGCTCGAGCTCTACGCGGCTGGTTGCCTTCGTTGACGTCGCGTCCAACTACGAGGGCTCCATTGACTTCGAGAAGGTCCACGAGCTGCGAGGCCATGGTCGGCGCAAGGAGTCGCAGCCCCCTCTGCCCCTCATAAAGGAGCCTGTCGTACCGCACACGACGCAGCCGCTCATCATGCGTCAGAACCCCGAGGACAGCTAATGTTCGACCTGCCGCGTCCCGAAGATGGTCAGTTTCGACAAAAACAGGGTCGACGCCGCAAACGCCCTGAGCTGCGCTCGCGAGGAGGCCCACAAGATCGACTACAGTAAGAACTTCAGGGCGGGAGCGACTGCTTCCCGGCTCATGTCGGAAAAGCTTGAGGGCTATCACATACGGTGGGGGTGCTTAGATACGGGTCGCCCTCCTGGTTGTCATGTCTGGCGCACTCCTCCCTGCTTCGAGACGTGGCGCCCGTCGGCCGCGACGCCCTGGTCTCCTCACTCGAGGCGCCCTTCTCCAAAGCCCCCACCGCAAGGTACTTCGCGATCAAGCCGATGCACGAGCGCAAGCAACCGCTAGAGGCGGACGAGCGCGAGCAGGGCCAAACGTCCATCCGCGACCACGGCCCCCGCAGCAACAACCAGAATCAATTCGTGGAATGGGCCGGCACAGAAGTAAACCGAGAGGGGTCGAAAATATTCGGTTGGCCTGCCGCCGAGGCGGAGACCGCGATGCGCAACCGCCAGACGGGCAGGACGAATGCCAAGCCGATCACACGTTGGACTTTGACGGTGAAGGACTGTGCTGGCTGGTTCCTCAACGGCATCATCAGCCCGATGAATGGCACGCTCCGCATGCACGGGGTGATGTGGATCGGGGAGCTCAGGGCTGGCAAGAGCAACGGTTCGCAGACGTCGGCATGAACTCACTCGGCGTACAGCACCCAGAAGAAGGGCTCCGACGACGAAGTCGCTTTCCTCGCGGTGAAGCATATGGACTTCTTTAAATGCGAGCCAGCGACGGACGTCCTCGCTGGGATTTTCGACGACGGCCTCCTGAAGTTTCGGCGGCCACGTGTGACCCCTACCATTACCGCCCGCGGCTTCAAGGGATATTGCGATTCCTTTCTCCGCAGCGCCCTCCCAATGGGAAATCGCGAGGGTGGCGATGGTCGTGCTTGCGCCTGGCCGACTGAAGGGATCTGCTGACGTGCTCGAGGCTTTCCTGAACCCCCAGGAGGAGGATGCACCGCTGTGGAATCGGTGAGGCGGCTGCGATTTTGCGCATGGGTCGATCGGGCAAGCCGCTGCGAACTCTTGCGACCGCGACGCGGAGAAGGCGGCGCTGCACGCAGCGACGCGCAACAAGTACAAATTGGACCAGTTCAAGCGCATCATCGCACCGTCACTGGAGGAAGTGAAGACCGAGAATGACTCCAATGCCATCCTCGCCAGGTCGCACGTCACCGTTGTCGCGGGCATCGGGGTGCATTGGCGCACGGCGTCCGCCAACCTGGAGGGCGGCGCGGAGTTCACGCCGTGGCCCAACCCGAGGAGCCCCGACCCCTTCACCAGCGAGGCGCGGGACACGCCATCACCAGCTGTCCGCCCGCTTCCTTCAGACTACGCCGAGAAGATGGCTTGGTCCATAGGCTACATGGGCAATCTGGTGGAGGGCCTTGACGCGCCCACGGCTGCGACTGTCCGCATTGCCCTTATGTTTGGCGATGGCCCTGGACGCACGGCCTCCGTTGTCGGCAACATTTCGCGGTTCGAGTCAGGCACGGCAAGCGCCCCGCCCGCCTCCGCGGCCGCTTCGGCGCCTCGCCCCGATGGCGCGGCGCGCGCGCCAGCCGATCAGGGCGATGGCGAGATCAATTCCGAAGGCGGCATGGGCGGGCGCTTCGGCGAGCCGCCCCAGGAGGAGGGCGCGTTCAATTCCGGCGGCGGGGTGGACGGGCCAGAAGAGAGCGCCCCTGCCCCGGGCGTCGCGCAGCCCCCCATCGCGGGGCGTTGTGGGGAATTGACAAAGGAGGGCCACGACGAGCAGGTCGAAACTCTCAAGAGCCTCGCCAAGGTGCACCACGGCGCCTTCGAGGACTTGTCATCGCCACCGCCAGTGAAGAAGTCGAGGAAACTCATGGTGGGATGCGGCACGTACCCCGCTTTCCCCCATTGACACCGATGAGCAAAAGGCGACATTCGCTTCCATCGACGCGTCGGTGCACGGGGAGTCGATCACCATCGGCGACGACGATGGCCTGGAGGCCGAGCTCGGGCGCATGATTGAGCAGGACGAGCGGCGGGCCCCGGGGCCGTCGGCGGCGCCCCCCGACGAGGCTGCCTGGGCAAGCGACTCGTGGGTCCTCTGGCAGCGAAGGCGCTCTCAGCTCGGACGCGGACGCGGCGCGCGTAGCCGGGGTTGCGCGCGCCGTTGTGTCCCAGATGAGCTGGGGGCACAGGCCTGTAATCATATGTTTGTGTCAACGCTGTCTTTCACTCTTCCGACCGACTGAAACATTTTCGTCGTCGTTGTCACGCGCGGCATGCGTTCTAGCCGCCAGTGTTCAGCGATGCTGGCATTGCCGTGTAGCC
Organism: Prorocentrum cordatum; assembly: GCA_963575745.1. NCBI lineage: Eukaryota > Dinophyceae > Prorocentrales > Prorocentraceae > Prorocentrum > Prorocentrum cordatum. Next base: position 319,434 of record CAUYUJ010014699.1, read on the forward strand.
TCCGCTCGGGCTCGAGGTCTCGCCGCCCGCGCCAACGAAGCTCGCCCCGCAGCACGCGCCCCCGAGCAATGCCGAGGTCAGCCAGGACCCCAGGCCACTTCGGCGCCCCCTTGCAGCCCATGGCGCTCCAAGAGTGGCAGCGCAAGCTATGCCCCCCACGGCTCTCCTCGCGCACTGCCTTCGTCGTCACTGGGCCGCTCATCATGCCCAAGGGGATTCCCGACGCGCCGGCGATCAGAACCGCCGCTGTATCGAGGCGTTTCGGCGCGGCGCGCACGCACGACAAGTGCCCCCAGTGCTCTGTCCCCACCAAGATGGAGCGCCGCGCGAACTGCGGATGAACCACTTACGGTTGGGCCTGCGCCATGGTTGGGCACGAGCACATGGGGGTGCAGCTGGCTCAAAGGCGCGCGGGGGAACTCGTGGGCGCCGATCCTGCGCGTCGTGAACTTGCTCCGCCTGGGGCGGCCCCGCAAAGACATCGAGGCTGAGATCGAGGCAGGCCGCGGGAACTACGCCAGGTTCGCGCTCCTGGCATGGCGGGGGCTCTACCAGGAGACGCTGGGGAAGGGCGCGGTCTCCCTGGGCGACCGCGCGATCGGCGGGCCGAACAGACGGCAGTCGTCGACGAGACTGTTACCGGCGTGCGCAAGGAGGACGGGCGGGCCGTCGAATCTTAGGGCACATCAAAGCGGGGCGCCAGGCAGCGCCGCCAAGCGCCCCGCAGGACCCAACGCGCAACTCGCAAGCTCCCGACGATGGGCGCCCTGAAGCGGCAGCCTGCGCGCACGATACACCGCAACCAGGAGCCAACGAAGCGCGACTCGAATTACTTGAAGACGAGGAAGGGCACCGCGAAGCGGGCACCAGCCACGAAGAAGGCGGCTGCGAGGACGGCGAAGAAGCCCGCGGCAAACCTGAAGAATGCTGGGCGGTGGCTGTGGCTGGCGACCCGGGTCGGGCTCGGGAAGACCGCGTGCGCTCACGAGAAGAAGAACAAGATGATTGCCGATCGACTTCGTCTGCGGGTGGCAGATGCGCAGGGCGGCGCGCCGCGTGGACTGGGGGGGATCAAGGTCACGTTGGAGGAGAAGGTAAAGAAGGGCACTTTCCTGGTCCAAGACGGCTGGACGTCCACCACCGCTGCCGCGAAGGCCCTGGGCTACACGAGCGCCCCGCCCGTCGCTCACGAGAAGAACTGCCGCGACCCCGCCGCTGGCTTCCGCGCCAACGACGCCGAGTCTGAAAACTCTCGGCTGACAGGGTGGGACCGCCAGCGCTACGGCCAGCTGCAGCTGGGCGCGCTGGGGATAGAGGAGTACGCGTTCCACGTGAACGCGGGCGACACCGTTGAGAGCATGTTCGAGGGCCTCTCGCATGCCAACGGGGGCCCGCGGCAGAACAGACTGCCCTGACTAGGACCGCGGCGGTCTAGACGGGGTGCGGGGCATTGCTTTGGCTGACATCATCTAATATCGCCAATTTCGTTGAACAAAACAACCATCGATTTCAGCAGGGGGGGATGCGCCAGCGCCCATATATATATATACACACACACATATAGATCGCTCGTAACCAAGGCCCCCCACACACACACACACACACACACACACACACACACACACACACACACACACACACACACACACACACACACGCACACACACACCACCCCACCCCACCCCACCCCACCCCACCCCACCCCACCACCCCACCCCACCCCACCCCACCCCACCCCACCCCACCCCGCCCCGCAGCACTGGCGCGAGGCGGCAGCCACCGCGGCAGCGCAGATATCGTGCACAACGCGCAACAGGGCGCGCACTATGTGAAGGTGAGGGCGCACAGCTAGAACGGAGCTCTGGATACGTCCACGAGGGCTGAGCTGCGCGCCGTACATTGTACATGCGTTGATCGTGGTCCTGGGATTCCGCAGGCCACGGCTGGGCACGGACAACGCTGTACTAATGGTACGCCAATACAATGCGCTCTACATCTTCTGGAGATGGCTCGCCGCGCAAGCGAATCCGTCTCGCCGCGAACCCTGGGATCGGCACCGATGGGTGATATACAATGCCCCACAGAGCAGGGCACCGAACAGAATGGGAAAACTGGCCCATGGCGCGCGGAGGCAGGCGGCAAGCATCACATCTGCAAAAACAACGCCGGGGGCCTCCCTGCGCGCGAAGCCTGCTGCTGGTGAGCCACCCCCCGCACATTATCTTCATCGCAGCGGATTGCCAGCTTGGCGGGGCCCCAGAGGCTAAAAGGTCTCGGAGGGCGCTCCACTCAGCAAGGCCTACAAGGGACAGCTTCCAAGCTCTGAACTTAGGACGGAGGGAGAGGGTGAGCACGCGCTGGGTTTTCACACGCCTCAGAGGAGAGGTACCATCTCCAGCCTTGGTTGCACGGAGCGCGGCACGATCAGCACGCCTGGCCTCCGTCGACTTCGAGATGCCGAGGTCGTTGCCGTCGACGAAGTCGTTCGCAGCCTGGCGCAGGCGCAACGCCATCGGGATGGCGTGCCAGAACCCCGGGCTGCGCCAGCACTTACCGATCTAAGCGAGGGTGCCCTGGCCCCTGGTCTCTTGCTCGAGGAACTCGAACAGTTCGCGCCAATTGGAGACAGTGCCACCGGCCGCTCGCATCATTGAGACTGCCGAGTATAAACTGACAGAAAACAGTTTCAGCGTCGATCAGGTCGCACGGCCCAGGAAGTCCGCCCTTGCGAGGCTCTGCGGCGGCAGGCGCCACAGCTTGGCCATGGCCCACTCCTCGCGGCACCTGATCGCACGTAGGACGGGGAAGAGCTGGGCCAAGTATCCTAGGGTAGGCATGACTCGTGCGTTGGACAGATGCATGGTGATGCGGACAGGTCCGTCGACGGCAGCAAGCTCAAGCACGCGATGCAGCCGCTTGCCGCCAGCAGACTTCCAGACGCCATTGAGCGTCACGGCAGGCCCCGCCATCGTGCCAAGGTGCTCCCCTCGATCAGATATCGTCATCGCTTGCCAAGACGGCATATGAGCAGCTAACCAGGACTTCATCTCTCGACCAACTTCGGCACTAAAGGGGACACCAACCGGCATAAGTATCAGCGGCGCGGAAGACACGCCATAGACGCAGAAGCATCCGCCCGTCGTTGATGACGACGCCGATGTCATCCGCGCACACCCCGAGCGCGCAGAGCTCGGACATGCTGATGATGCTCTCGAGATGCTTCACGAACAGGCTCACGCCGATGGCCTGGAGCGATCCTGAGGGCGGACAGCCCTGGGCAATGCCCGAAGCAGCGGAGAAGAAAAACCGAAGCACCCCAGCCTCCAAGATTTACGCCGCCGGGAAGAAGTAGAAGCCGAGGACGAGCTCCAGGAGGGCAGCCCTGATGCCCATATGCACCAGGGTGGACTCCAGCCAGTCGTGGGCCAGGGATGAGAACGCATCGCCGAAATCGAAGAGGGCCAAGTACGGCTGCTTGACGCCCCTGAGGTCCTGGAAGCCAGCAGCGCGGCCCACCGTGTGGGGGAGGGCGACGTCGTCGAGGACGTTGCGCCCAGCGAGGAAACCTCTCTGCGAGGCAGGGCACTTGAGGGAGAGCTCGCGCTTGGTCGCGCGGTTCACTGCGGCCGCCACGATCTTGTCATCTGCATTATTTAAAGCACGGGTGCGCGCCGCCTCGCGGTATGCACCACACGTGAATCGCCATCCTCATTGCCCGTAAGTGCGATGACCATGAGGTGATCGCTCCAGACGCACGGCGGCGGGTGGCCCATGGAGATTATGCGAAACACCTCCCAGCCCGAGTAGGGCATGCCATCAGGGCCTGCAGCCATGGGCCTCGCAGCTCATTCAGCGCGTTCGAATAGTCGTGCGCCGGGCGGTGAGAAATCGGAAAAATCAATGGAGACGTTATACGTAGCTGGACACTGCAAAGCAACTTTGGACGGGATGTTCTTATGCTGAAAGACAGGAGACAGTGGGCGCGCAGCGCTGCAAATACAACTTCACGTCCAACGACTGAGCGAAGCCCGAACTCGTCGTCTGGAAGCTCGAGACCCTGTAGTTCCAGCGTCTTCTTGAACGGGGACCACAGAGCCGCGCGCCGACGGAGGGAGCAACGCATACCGCTGAGTAACTTATAGGACGCGCCGTCAGGGGGCTTGCGATCCTGCGCATCGCCAAGGTGTGACATGCGCTTCTCGGCGAAGGTGTTCCGCGCTAGCTGGAACTCCGCCTCGAACCCAGCGGCGCCGATGAGGGCAATCTTGCAGCTAGTGGACGAGATGTGCCGCTATGCGATCGGACTTGGTTCTCGAAGCTTCTTCGCCAGCGCGTGGTCGTTCCTCCGCGCAGCACCGGACATAGGAAGATCAACACATAACTGTGCGGTGGCGCCCCCAAACTTGATGAGACGGTCGCGGGCATGACGGGCAGCTTCTCTCATGAGCCGTTTATGTTCAGCTCGGCAATGAACGCAGAGAGCGCAGACCACTCCAACGCAGCGCAGTATTTGTCATAGACCGCGGCGAACTCAGGGTCGTCGAATAAGAAGAACGGGGTCGAGCGCTGGTCGCCAGGGGCGGCCTGCCTCGGACGCACAATAACAATGACGAGGGCATGGTCCGATATCCCTCGCACTTGCGGGTGTTCGGGGGAGGAGCACAGTGGCAGCGTCAAACGTTCAGGCGAGGACCTTGGTCGAGCGACGCGAAGTGGGTAGGAAGCTTGTCATCGACCTCAGCGAACCTCGCGGAGATGTCACCCCATTGACGCTGCAAGGGCCCAGGTGCAGCATCAGCGGCAATGGGGTCGGTGAGCTCTGGTGCATGGCGGCGTAGCGGCGGGCTCTCGCACAGGTTGAAGTCTCCCAACAACGCGATGTTCATGCGGTCAGGAGCGAGCGCAGCCAATGCGAGATCATGATACATGGCTGTGCCAATCTTCTCCAGACCACCAGGTGTGAGGCCAATGTTGTGGACGTTGTAGAAGATGTCACGGTTGCTCGGCTCGCTGGCGACCGATGGGGCGACCGACGCCCGAAGGCGGAGCGCTCGGCCATCAACGACAGTCTCGGGAACAAAGAGCACATATTCGTCAGCGTCATGAGAACAGGCCACGATAAACGCGACGCCCCCTGTATCACGCCGATCAGTGAAGGAGGCGAAAGCCTTGTATGGGATACGGAGGCGGTGTAGCTCATGCCGGGTTTGGATCCCATTCGCATGCACTTCTTGGGCAGCCATCGTAGTTCCCTTCATATTGGACGAGGAACTTCGTGTTTTGAAACGTATCTCACCATTGTGGTGGGGCAGGGCACGAGCGTTCCAGATGCCACAGCTAGCTAGCATGGCCACGCTGTGGGTGACGAGGTGACTATGGGGCAAAACATGTGCTAAATCGACCACTGGATTTTGTCTGAGGAGCCGGGGGCTGCGTCGAAGTCGGCCTTGGTGTCTGCCTTTGGCACATCATTATCAGAAACCACGCGGTAGTTCCACTCCAGCGTTGCCGGCTCCTCGGACTCATCCCCCAATGCGAGGCGCGCGAGTGGGGCGCCCGCGAGAGCGATGACGACCTGGTAGCGATTGGCACGGATTCCCCCCTGGCATCTGTCAGCGATGACGGCGGCCAGCTTCCTTGCCTGGACCTCGCGCCGCATTTTAAGATTCTCATCCAGACCGGGACAGAGAGGAGCGCGACCGCCAGCGACCATCGAGCATTCAGAATTGCGCCAGCTACCGCCCTTATACCTGGGGCGTCGAAGTGTGCGGGCCACATGACGGGCAGCCATGGCTTCATATCCTTTTGAATTGGGATGCAAATCGACAGCCTGGCAACGCTCCTTCGACCTTCCACAATTCATCATCGAAACCAGCGGCAGAGACTTAACTTTTGACGCTACTAGTGACTTCCTCACTCGCGACAATCTCTTTGGCATTCGCGACGAAGATCGTCTTGCTGGCAGGGCGCGCGTAGTTTTAACCGAGTCCGAGATATCGAAGGCCTGCGGGGCGTTGTTCTCCATGATGCGCAGCTGCTTCCGCATCTGCTCAGGCTGTTGTCAAATGTCGATTTGGTCTTTCACCACCGCGGCAACTGCTGCATCCAGACCACGTAGGTGGAGCTCGACTTCTTGCTTATTATTTTGTTTTTGGCGGGCGGCCATGGCAGGGATAGTTTTGGTGGCGCCCTTCGAAGGATCAGCTGCCAAGCGCGCCTGGGACGAGTTGACAGAGTCAACAACGTACTCACGCAGGTCGGCCAAGATGCTCCGGCGTTCGCCACACTTGACGGGCTGGTCCATCTGGGAGGGGTCGAAGTAGCTGGATTCGTCAGGAGGCTTTTCCTCGGGCACCTCTGCGCCGTCGTCAGACTCCTTGATGCGAGGGTGATCGCTAAGAGGGGGAGCACCAGCTTCCACCGAGCCCATATGCGAGGTGTCCTCCTGCTCGGCCAGCCACGGGTCACGGCTGGGAGACTGCGTAGAATAAGCGCGATGAGGGCTGCGTGGTAAAACTTCTTCGCGGCTGTAGACTCGCCCCTCCTCAGCTGGACCCCGCCAGCGCACAGCAGCAGAAGCAGCAACGCTGCGCGGGCTCGGAGGCTGGCGCAGAGAAGCCCGCCGACCCCCGTGCGCGTCATCGATGCGCGGTGGGGGCATGGGCCCGCAGGGAGAAAGCGGGTTCTGTACGCGAGGGCGTAACAGTGACCATAGGGCCGCTGTAGCCGATGAAGTGTTCGTCAGAGGAGACCTGATTCGGCCTCGAAGCCGTCTGGAGGCAGGGATCGATCGTTCGTTCCCCCAAGTGGGCACTCTGATGCCGCTTTGAAAAAATCGAGTACTTGAGCCAAAATGGCTACGGAACTCTCTCTCTCTCTCTCTCTCTCTCTCTCTCTCTCCCTCTATCTCTAGACCTACACCTGTACCTGCCACACACACACGCACTCTCTCTCTCGCTCTCTCGCTCTCTCTCCATATATGTGTATGTATATACACATATATGTATACATACATACATATATATATATACATATATATATATATGCAATCATGAACGGACACCCCTCCCAGGGCGTGGGCCCCAAGAGACTCGGAACGGCGTCAGCCTAACGGAAAAAGACAGCTGGCGTGACGAGGACTTTCATTTCTTTTACAGCGCCGGAGCTCAGGCCCACACCTGAGTGCACTTGCGATGGCGGCTGACGGCAGAGCTGAAATACTGAGAGCCCCTGGCCCACGCGGCCGAGGAGCTCGAGAAATCTGACAGTCTGGCCAGACCTGAAATCAAACCCGAATTCGCAGAAGTCCAAGCTACTTTGCCTTCCACTCCAGCGTTTCCCTGGGTCGGAAGGGCGGGACGGCAGAAAGGCTTGAGGGGAAGAGGCAGCGGGAGGGGAGAAAGCGAATGCACAAGCGATGAGACCAAATGCAATGCAATCATGAACGGACACCCCTCCCAGGGCGTGGGTCCCAAGAGACTCGGAACGGCGTCGGCCTAACGGAAAAAGACAGCTGGCGTGACGAGGACTTTCATTTCTTTTACAGCGCCGGAGCTCAGGCCCACACCTGAGTGCACTTGCGATGGCGGCTGACGGCAGAGCTGAAATACTGAGAGCCCCTGGCCCACGCGGCCGAGGAGCTCGAGAAATCTGACAGTCTGGCCAGACCTGAAATCAAACCCATATCAAACGCTGGAGTAAATCCCGTATCGACTCCATTGGCTTGCCGAGGGAACACTGCAGCAGGCTAAGCTCAGAGAGGCACCTTACGACAGGAAGGACAACTGCAAGGCCTCAGCACGCTTAGCCTCTGCCTTCACAGCGGCCGAGAGGCGTCTGAAGGATGCAAGAGCTCGGCCGCTCTTCTGATAGCGCTGTACAGAACGGAAGCTCGACCACCTGCCGCGAGACTGAATGTCGGCCAGCGAACGGGCGCCTCTCAGGTAGTCCTCCGACGGACCGCCGTGCCGAGGGAGGTGGGCCGTGACCTTGGTCGGGAGGCCGACGGCGACGGCGGCCTTCTTGAGCAAGCGGTTGTACGACGCGTACGAGTGGAGGAACATGAGGCGCCCCTGGCGGGCTTGGTTGGCGCTCTTGACGAGGGCCATGAGTGCGCCAGCCACACCCGCACGAGACTGGCCATCGATGAGCACGGTGTCGTCCTGGAGGCCAGTCTTGGTGACGCGCGTGTGCACGTCGTCACCCATGACCAGCGCGGAGGCACCGACGACGAGCCCCATCTTGTTGTATCCTGAGCCGGCACTCGGCTGCGGCAGGATGCAGCAGGGCACGCGGAGGTCGAGCAGCTCACCAGGGCGCAGGTACGTGTCAAACTGCACCACCAGGCCGCGGGCGGCCTGCAGGGCAATCTCCGTGTTGAGGCCGGCCAGGTACAGGGCCATCAAGCACGCTGCCGCCCAGCAGAGCGGCTCCGAGGTGACGTCCGGCTCGAGCTTGCCCCGGCCGGCGAGGGCGCCCTTCGCCTTCGGGAAGACGCCTGGGGCACGAAGCGACACGCTGAAACGGTAGGCCAAGGCGGCCAAGGTGTAGCGGGCCGTGCTCTTGCTGCCGCCGTCGACGTAGAGCTGCTCGAAGTACTCCTCGAGGAGCGTGTCCACCAGGGGGAGGTCTTTGCTCACCCAGCGGTCGGCGACAACGCCCATGGCCGCGGCGAACACGACGACGCTGGCGAGGTAGCGGGCCTGAGTGGCCGGCCGCACCTGCGAGCGCCGCAGGAAGCCCGGCGAGGAGTCAGCGGGCACCTGGCGGGCCCGGGCACCCGACGCCCGGCCTCTGCCGAGGCTTCGGCCTTGCCCGCGGCCGCGGGAGGCCGACGAAGCGGCCCCAGCCCTCGGCGTCGGCCGGCCAGAGCGCGACCCACTTCCTCGGGCAGCTGGGGCACTCGAGGGACGGCTGGTCGTCGCCCACCTTGGCTGCACGGCGGAGCTGAGCCTCCCAGTGACCGGGCAGCAGTGGATCCCCATCTGGTCGCCAGGCTCCCGCGGGCGCCGCGCGCGCCAAGGCCCGAGCGGCGCTGTGGCAGACACCAGGAGGGTAGGCGCCAGCCAGGGTCGTGCGCCAGAACTGCTTGAGCCGACCCTGGCGATCACGGACCTTGACCTTCCCCTGAAGATGCTCGTGGGCATGACCTCCAAGACAACGCCTTTCAAGGATGCCGAGCTCGGGGAGGTCAGACTCAATCCTGGTGGGCTTCTGGTACGGGGCTCCAAACTGACAGCAGTCATACACCACGGAGACCTTGCTATGCTCGGACAGGAACTTCTGGAGAGGCTCCCAAGAGAAGAGCCGGGATCCCCGGGGGTTCTCGAGGGACCACCTGACGCCGAACTGAACGCACAACCGAAGTAGACGAAGAGTGACATGAGCACACCGCCGACCGGCACGTATAGCAGACGTATCATTGGCCCCACGGCGAGCAACTGACCACGGAGTGCACGGAGTCCCGAAGTGCACGAACCAGACCTTGCGAGAGACGATCCACTGGCGAAAGACGGTCTCGATGCTGGGCCGAAGCAGGTCGCCCCAATGCCCGAACTTGATGTCGATCGGAGCCGCGACAGCCAGCCCGAGCTGCGCGAGAGCCCCCGTCCAGCGAGCCCCCCCCGAGAAGACCTCGAGAGCCGCCCGACGTCCACGAAGCTGAGGTACAGGAACACGACCCGGCTCGACCGCGACGAACGGCGTGGGCGGAGGGGGCGGCAGCCCGGGAGGCTCTGTCGTCCATTTTCGGCCAGGCCGGGCATGCAATCGAAGGCTCCCGAGGGCAGGCGGCCCGCGAGGCGCGCTCCCGACGCGCGTGCGCGGCCCGGAGCGGCCCAGACGTGGCGGGGCCCGCTCGGAAGAAAGGGGCCGAGGCCCCGGCACGAGTCTCCGTCCAACTCGTCCGAGGGCCCCAGCTGGCCGCGGCGCAGGCACTGGCCGCGGCCGTGGGCGGCGCCCGCGTGGGCAGGCCGCCGGCGGCGACAGCTCGCGGGCCCCCTCGGCCTCGTCGAACGTCGCCTTGCGTGCAGGGTGGCCAGGGGCGCCGGCTGCGGGCCCCCCTTGTGGCCGTGGGGCGCGCCGCGGTCCGCAGCGGCCAGCAGCCCCAGGAGCCCGCGGCGGCGGCCGCGGCGGGCAGGACTGCAGTCGGCCGCCGCGCAGCCGCGCCGCGGGGGGAGGCTCGCGAGCCTCCTCGGCGACTGGCCAGCGGGCGATCGCCGAGGGCGCCGGCGGGGCCGGCGTCGGCGGCGCCGACTGCGGGCACCCCGCGGGCGGAGCGGGCCTCTCCGACCTGCCGCCGACCCGCCGCTGCCCAGGGCGGTAGACGCCCTGCAGCGCCTTCCTCGACCCCGCGTCACTGAGGTTGCGGTCCGTGTCGAGGTGCCGGCGCCGCCAGGAGATCCCGCAGGCGATCTGGTACGCGGCGGCCCTCCGGCACAGACAAGCGAGGCCGAGGTCCACGGCCCGCCCCTTCTCGATGGAGAGGAGCTCCGACATGTTGTCGCCCAGGCTGAGCACTCGGGAGCCATGGCAGTCGACCTGCCGGGCGGCGTGCCGCAGGCCCCCCAGGGCGACGCGGCCCTCCAGCAGGTGAATGGGCCCCCCGCGGCGCCAGGCGCCCTCCACGATGAGAGACCAGTCCCTGGGATCGACGAGGCTGTCGGGCACGGGGGCGCCAGCAGGTCGCACGGTGGGCCTGAGACGGCCCTTGAGCACGCCCCGGGCGCCCTCCCTCGAGCGGGTCGGCGGGGGGGCCCAGACGGCCACGCCTGTAGCGCCCGGCGGCTCCCCCAGCACCCCTCCAGCGCCCGGCACCCAGCCCGGGGAGAAGGTGTCGTCGAGCGCCGCGTCGGGCCGCTTCTCGTCGGGGACGAACCTCCACCTCTCCCGGGTAGCAGCCAGCTGCCGAAGGAGTCGAACGTCAGCGCGTCGGCGGTGGAGGGCGTAGCCTGCCTCGGACGAGTCGGAGCACAAAACCAGGGAGGACATCGGCCGGTCCAAGAAGACGACGGCCTGGAAGATGAGGCCCCTGAAGAGCTGGATCTCCCGACGGGCCCCAGCAGACAGTGCGACTGGAGGCCCCTGACCCCGCGCGTCCACGAAGCGGTAGAGCAGGCGGAAGATCGAGAGGGCCGGCCGCAGCAGCAGGCAGTGCTGGACACAATGCCCGAGGAACACTCGGATCTGCCAGGCCGCGCGCGGGACCCCAGGGCGCTCGAGCTCCTGACAGGCCAAGTAAAGGCGCCAGGCCCGGTGATCGGAATGACGCAGACGCCTCCGCCTCCCGTCGTACTCGACGCCGACGGTGGTGAAGTGCGTGGCCGGGCCCTCGACCTCGTGGTACGCGATGCCGAGCGAGTCGAGCTTGTCCTTCGCGGCCTGCAGCGCCAGCCCGACATCGTCGCTCGAGAGGCCCAGGAACGAGACATTGTCCACGTAGACCGACCCTGTGGGGCGGAAGGGTGCCGCGACGGGGGCCGGCTGCTTGTCAAGCAGCAGGCGTCGGGCACCCCCCGGCAGCGTGTCAGCGACCCAGGACGTGACGGACGAGTGCACGGCCCAGAGTGCCCATGACCACCCCATCGGCACCCCGCGGAAGACCGGGAACACGAGCTCGTCGGGGTCGACAGGGGACAGGCCGTCGGGCGTCCAGATGTGGGAGACCTGGTAGTAGGAGGCCCGCTCAGGGAAGTCCATCCCGAAGTCCTCCGCGACGCGCTCCGAGAAGAACTGGTAGAACGAGTCCTGGAGGTCGAGGGACGACCCGAAGATCTGAGCGGGCGAGCCATCAGCACTAACCCACCCGGCGTCCGAGAGCGCAGCATCGGACCAGTCCTGCTCGCTGAGGGCAGCCGGGGTCCCGAGGGCGGCATGCGGGGGCGCCCAGTGGGTGCGGTTGGTGTCCCGAGCGTCGACGACCAGGCGGATCCAGCCGCCCTTCTTCTCGACGAAGAAACACCCCACGCGTGACCTGATCCGCCTCCGGAAGCCGACCAGCCCCCGCCCCGCGAGCCTGAGAAGGAAGTCCCGACGAAGGCCGGCGTCGCTGGCCAGCCGCGCGTCCCAGTACGGCTTGATCGGCGGCAGGAGCTCGAGGTCCTGCTCCACCACGCGGTCCGGCTTGCGGATGTAGGTGTCGGGGTCGCGGAAGGCGTCGACGACGAACTTGGGGCAGACCTCCTCCACGTCTCGAGGCGTGACCGAGGACTGCCAGAACTTGAGCTTGGACTCCTCGTACGGGACGACCTTGGACGGCGCGCCACCGTAGAGCGAGTCGGACTTGAGGAGCTCCTGAAGGGCTCCGCGAGGGTGGAGATCTGCCGGGCGAGGGCCATACTCCGCCACGCAGCGGCCGAGCTGCCGGCCACACGAGGACGAAGTCGCCGTACCCGAAGTCCCTGAATCGGCAGCGCCACCTGGCCCGCGGCCACGATGGCGCACCGTGCAGGCGGCGAGACAGTTGATCGAGTGAACTGCCTCACGAACACGGTGTTCACGAGAGCGTCGCTGGAGCACCCGCTGGCGCAGGTACCGCGGCGCCCCGCTGAGGTCGACCGGCGGGCCAGGCCCCGGGACCGAAAGCGGCAGCGGGTCCCCGTGCGAGGAGCGTGATCCCGATGCCATGGGGAGGACGTGGAGGCGGCCGCGGCGGAGGAACCCGCGGCGGCAGCCAGGCAGGGCGGGGCGCCGCAGGGCGCCCAGCCCAAGGAGGGGGCCGGCCGGCCCCCTGCTACTTGCCAGCGTCGGCCCCGCCGCCCTTCGGCCCCTTCGGGGGCGCCTTGGGCTGCGCGGCCGTCCTCTCCTCCTGCCACTGCCGATTCGCCTTCATGGTCTGGGCGCGGGCGCGCGCCTGGTCGCCAACCCATCCGTCGAACTCCGGCAGCACCATGCCGCCCGTGTCGTCGACCCCCGTGTCGAGGATGAGGTCCAGCCCCTCGAAGTCGGGCGCCCGAGGGTTCTTGCGGGTCGCCGACTCCAGCTGCTTGAGCCGCCTGACGAGGTACTCCGCGCCCGCAATGTTGAACAGGTCGAGCTGGTCGAACTGCTGCATCATCCGAAGAGACGCGCAGATCATGTGGTGCTCGCGGGCGACGTTGCCGCGCTCGGCCACTCCACTGCGTCGGAGCCACGTGGTGTGGTGCTCCTCCCAGTTGCCCTGACCGCCGTCTCGAAGGGAGAGCACAGCCTCCCTCGTGGCACGGCGGCCCTGCAGAGGCCAACCTGGGATCGTCGCCTCCTTCATACGACGGACGGAGTCCCGGAAGTCGATGTACCTGCCTCCGTCCTGGTCCCTCTCGTCGCCCACGACACGCGGGTCCCGGCCTGCGCCTCCGCGAGCTCGGGCCAGGTACGTGTCGAAGTTCTGGCCCTCGCTCACCTTGATCGCGTGGATCCAGACGTCGTCGAGCCGAACCAGCCCGACATCCCCACGACGCACCAGGACCTCCTCGTTGGCGAGGACCTGGGGGGGCACCTCCTCGCCGAAGTGCGACGAGGTGGGGTCGCTCACGTACCACTTGTCCCCCGGGAGGCCCACGACGCCAGCGAGGTCGAACCCGAGGATCGTGCCCAGAGCCCTGGCCTCCTCGAGGTAGCCCTGCATGTCCTCCGCTGCCACTTCGTCGAAGGCGTAGATGTTCCCAGCATGCCGTGCTGGGAAAGGGCCCGAGCGCCGAAGGGCCAGGACTCGAAAGGTGGCCAGGTCGACGAAGGCCACCTCCCCGTCCGGCGTGAGCCAGATCCACTTCTGAGCATCTCCCTGCACCAGCAGCACCCGGTGATGCCACTGGAAATTCTCGTCGTCCTCGTACCTGACGAGGCACTGGCTGAACGGCGTGTCCAGCGCACGGGCCATGGCGGCCCTCAGTCAGCACGAGCACCAGGAGCCCGCCGGCCTCGCCCGAGAGCCGACGGCGTCGCCACGTGCGCGCCGCCGGCGTCGTCCTCGACGGCGAGGGCGCGCCCTCGCACCGCCGGCCGACCCGGCGATCCAGCCGCCAGCCAGGCCGCGGTCGCCAGCCCAGCGCCAAGGGCCACGCCCACCACGGCCGCGCCGCAGAGGTCGAGCCCCGCGTAGTGCCCAGGAGGGAGCGGGCACGGAGGGCAGGGCTGGCACGCGACCCCCTGCAGGTGCTCCGGGCCGCAGCGTGCCAGCTGCTCCCGGAGGATGGCCACCAGGCCGTCGGTCGTGTCCGAGCCCTCGAACACGCAGCGGCAGGAGACCTCGGCGAGCCCGCTGCGGCCGGGCCCAGTCCAGCGCTCGGAGAGCGCCCCGAGAACCCACCCGCCTGCAGCGTGCACCCAGGCGGCCATGAACTGTTCACGGCAGAAAGGCTTGAGGGGAAGAGGCAGCGAGAGGGGAGAAAGCGAATGCACAAGCGATGAGACCAAATGCAATATATATATATATATATATATATGTGTATACATAGTATACATATATGTAAATGTGTATATATCTCTCACACCAAGTGTCCAGAGTTCCAAACTTCAGGTATTGAAATGAATACTCTGAGAACCTAGACGGTGCTCGCCAATTTGGCGTCTCGTGTTGGCACCGCGCAGCTCGTGAATGTGAGCAGTGCGGCACAGAAGCGGCGCACACACAAACCAGCTCACCGAGGGGGGCGTCCCCGACCCCGAGCTTTCCCCTGGGGCCCTCGGCTTCGCCCCCGTCCCCGAGCGGTGAGAAGGGTGGTGCGCGCGTCAAGGGGAGGGCGAGTGGGGCGAGGGGGCATGGAGGCAGCAGCAGAAGGACTGCGAGCGGGCGGAGGACGGGGGGGAGGTCGTCGCTGGGGGGGTGGGAGTCCTACCCCCCAAGCTCCAGAGACTGGATATTCCCTCTCGAGCCGGTCTCGAGCAGGTGGTGAGGAGCGGGTGCGGGAGGCGAAAGCTTCAGAAGTCGAAGTAGTTGCACTCGGTGCCGTGCAGGGTGGTGTACATGGCGGCGCCGAGCTGCTCGAGCCACTGCTTGCACCAGCTCGAGATTTCCCACATGAAATGACCGAAGTCGTGAAGGTGGTAGCACTCGGTGCAGATGGAGGTGGTGTGCGTAGCTGCTGCACTACCTGGCTCTGAGCTGGAGTGGCTTTCAGCATCCTCATCGACCGTCCATCTATCTCCACGTCGAGGTCGGTAGTACTCACACATCGTTGGCCAGCGCATCCATGTAGAGGGCCAGCTCGTCCTCCACGAAGCCCGCGGGGGCAGGGCCCAGGCAGGCCGGCTTGCTGGCGTTGTGAAGGGCAGTCATGATCTTCTGGCGTACTGAGATGTCGCGGCAGTGGTACATGATCTTCGCGGTGCCGCTCTTGTACGCCTTCTCGACCTTGCATATCGGGAACATGTCCTGGGCCTCGTACGCGTCGAGCTCGTTGATCGCCTGGATCGCCGCCGTTAACTCTTCCTTGCTCTTGGCTCCAATGTCCTGCTTCACCAAGGATTCCATCATGGCCATCGCTGCGCCTGGGGCTGGGGGGCCCTTTCCGTGATTTTCTCCTTCTTGGCGGATCATCTTGGCGTAGCTGCGGTTCTCCGTCTCGATCGCCTCCACCAGGGGGTCGGTGTCGTCCACTTTCACTGTCGTGATGATGCATCCCTTGAGCTCGCGCACCTGCCTGGTGTTCTGGTACGTCGCCCTCAGGATGACGAGAAGCAAGTCCTTCATTTCCTGGCTCATCTTGGGCGCCGTCTTTTCCTTGAACGCGGCACCCCGTCGACGCCGAACTCGGTTGAGGGTTGCTTTCTTGGGGTCGAACTTCGAGCTCTCGTCCTCCATCGATTCTCCGTCCTGGCCTTTGCGCTGCTCGCGCGTCTGGCTCCTGGAGCGCTCGGGTCGCTCGGGTCTGCCTCGACTGCCACCAGCTCCAGACGCTACTGAGGACGCCTGGGGGGCACGCCATCCCGCCCTCTCGGGTGTTGGGTTCACGCCCGACGGAGGCATCCTGGGCGTCGGTCGGTGCTGGAATAGGCGCTGGTGTAGGTGCTGGCGGTGGGATCGATAGCGTGTGAGCACCCAGTACGTCTTGAGGTAGATGGCTACGGAGATGTGCGCGCATCATGCTGTACTCTTCGAAGGACTCGTAGCATATAGGGCATGTAAGTGACTTTGGCGATGTGATAGGATATGGGGCCCAAGTCTGATCCGTGCGGCATGTATGTGACCTCCAGGCGGCTGTGATGTGATGTTGTGCACCCACGCGCGTAGGGAATGTCGTACCACATATGATGCACTCGTTCGTGATCGTGAGCTGTGATAACATGCAGCACATGCCGTGTTCCCCTCCTGGTGCGAGTCCCCGCTGGTGTGCATATAGTGCGCGTGCGCTCTTCCACGTAGACATGCATGTGGTGCCCTCGGACGTTTTCAGCGTACAGACGAACAGTTCGGCCTCGTCTGACGGGGCCACTTCCGACGGGAGCTCTGGCAGAGCCCCTGGTGGCGCAAATGCGCGCCGAAGGTAGGCAGCCCTCATCATGCCCACGTCCACGCCGCAGAAGGCCTCCGCGACCTCTGGGTCCGTGAAAAGCTCCACGATGTTGCCGCGCCAGTCCAGGTATTCTAGCGGCTCGGCGACGTCCAAGACCAGCATGTCCTGGATGTCCGTGGAAAACTGCCTGGCGATGAGGTGTGCGTCGGGGCTGATGTAGCCGTCGTCATCGAGTGTGCGTGCCGCCACAGGAAGCTCGAGTTCTCGAAGGTAGTGCTCGATCTGGAGCTCGCCGAACAGGACAGAGATCATCTGCTTGG
Source organism: Prorocentrum cordatum (assembly GCA_963575745.1). Taxonomy (NCBI): domain Eukaryota; class Dinophyceae; order Prorocentrales; family Prorocentraceae; genus Prorocentrum; species Prorocentrum cordatum. The sequence goes on from CAUYUJ010014699.1 coordinate 336,184, forward strand.
AGTCGTCTGGATGAGCGGCAGCACCCTGGAGAAGTTTAAGACGGCGTACTTTGAGTTCAATCGAACTGGGTGCAATCTCCCAACGTCTCCAAACTTCGGCGGCTGAGATGGCTTTGTACTTGTCGTGCGTGCGCGTGCTGGCTTTGCCTTTCAGCATAGCCCTAAGCTTCTTGCCCAGGGACGTGTCGAGCTTCTTGTAGTCCGTCGTGTGCAGATAGTACGTCTCAGCGCCACTGATGGCCGCCTCGTAGACCACCGCTTGAAAGACCAACCGCTTCAGGCGTCGAGGTGCACGACTAAACCAGAATTGATGGTACTGACTCCATCCTGCGTTGGCAGCTCGCAGACGTGCTTCTCTTTCGCCGCCAAACGTATCCTTGCCGTCGAACATGCCCCCGACGTGTTTCATGGAGGTGAGCTTGCGGCAGTTGATGCGGCTATCGTCGAAGAAGGCGCGGTGGAGGGTCTTGGACGGGATGCTGTGGACGATTTCTTCCTTGGACTCATTCAGGCCGAAACCTCCAGTCCGTAGCGATGCCCGTAGGGAGTCCAGGTCGCGCTCGATGGTCATTGCAAGGGCGTCGAGCTCGGTGATCGTCGCATCGTGCAAGTTGCCTTGAGCATCCATAGCCTGCTTCTTGGGTCCGACTCGAATCGCAATGTGGAACTTCAGAATGTCGTCCACGAATACTTGGCGCGATGCGTCCTGCACTGGTCCTTCGGGGTCCCACCTCGGCGCGCATGAGAGGAGCATCTTGTTGGAGATCGTGGCCTTGGTGTCGTCGCGCCAATGCTCGAGCTTGGCGTTGTAGACCTTCATGAAGGCGTCGGGCTCGTTGGAGCAGCCCATCAGGCCACCCTCGCGGTTGCGCATCAGTAGGGTCCCGTCGCTGGCGTCCACGATGGTCTGGGATTCTCTCCGACGTTGCTGAACCAGCCGTCGGTCTCCTGCACGAAAAGAGGGAAGAACGTACTCTGTGATTGCTTCGTGGTTGGTACAGCCAAATGCGTTGCGACCATCATGGGAGCGCACCGCAAAAGCGATACGAGCCTTCCGAAGTTTGCTGGCCATCACTCTGGTGACAATCATGCCGTATTCTCTGCGTCTATGAGCGATGCCGCCGTAGGCGTAGTCAGGTGGTGCCTCAGGAAAGCCTCGTTCCCGTAAGTGCCGATAGAAACAGCGCCAGAACACGAAGCAATGGATGAGGCGTAGTCCACATGGGCCAGGGATCATCTTGCCCTTGTCGAGCTGGAAGCTGTGTGAGGTATTTGCTTGCATCGGTACCCGATCGTATTGACGAACGTGTGCCAGCGTAGCTACTAGTCGTGCTCGTCCAAGGCGGTAAGGCTGAGATAGTTGAAGCTTCCGTCGCGATGGGTCCTCATCAGCTGCTGGGGCATTGGCGGCTCCAAGTCCCCCTCGAGCTCGTCCTGGTCGTCGAAGGAGTTCAGGTTGAAGGACCATGAGAAGGACTTCAGCTGGTACCGAGAAGGTTGGGGCATATTTCCGTCGCTTCGCCTTGCCCAGAAGCTTAGTGACTGCTGCCAACTCGTCGGCTGCTTCCATCACGAAGTTGAGCTGGAGGCCCCGGGTGGCAGGTAAGGGTGCGGGTCCCGAAGCAGAAGTCGAAGTAGTTGCACTCGGTGCCGATGGAGGTGGTGTACTCGGCGTTGGTGGTAGCATCTGGTCGAGCGTGTGCGTGTCTGGCTCCTCTTGGTCGATCATGTCGTCGAAGGAGGCCTCGGCGTCGTCCATGCCTTGATGGTAGGTGGGTAGGTCCGCGGTCGGACGTGGTATTTTGTTCCATCCAGCCAGAGGCAGAGTTGAACTCTCCGCGCTGTGCGCGGGGTCGGGGAGCAACGGTGCGAGGGTCACTAACGGCGCACCGCCGGGCAGTCCCCACTCGCACCGCGCCCCCCGCTGGGTAGACAAACCCACGCCTGTCGCGGTCGGACGTGGTAGTGAAGATGCCAGGTGAGAGTGTCCTGGCACATCGTGCTCCCTGGTCTGGGAGGGGTTGGCTCCAGTAAGCTCTGCTCGCGTAGGTACGTGGACTGGTGCTGGAATTGCGAGAAGACCGCCTTCAGCGCCTGGGCGTTCCAGAAACTGTTGCCATTGATATGTGCTCGGTCTGCTGCTCGGTAAAATGCCATAGAACCTGCGTCTCGCTCGGAGCCGATGTCGAAGCATACCTTTAACGACTCGATGGCTTTCCGCAAGACGTCGGCTGCGCCATGCTTGCCACAGGTCCTCGCACTGGTTCTCTTTGTACTTATGGTTCGTGTCTTTGATGTGTCGGGTGAGCGTCTTGCTCAAATCGCGGATGGATGTGTCCAGGGCCTCGATCTCGGCCTCCAGGCTATTGCTCTCCTCGAGCTGAGCGCGCTGGATGCGAAGAACTGCGCGCTGCCGTAGCTGGTCTAGCTTGGTCGCACGGGCCTCCTTGTACCACTGAGGTCGCTGAACATCAAGAGAGAAATGTTCCAAGGCCGCATCTCTGAAACACTGCATTGTGAGTCCCCAATGATAAGTGCCGTCCTCGAGCTCCAAATACTGATCCAATAACTGCGCGTGGGTGCTGAGCTGCTGCTCCAGGCTGGTGAGGAACTCTTCGCGCTTGTGGCCTTCCTTCAGCTCCAGGGCGAGGGCGTCGCGGTCGAAGTGCTGGATGGCTTTGCCCTCGGTGTGGCATGATGGGGGGGCCTCCATCTTGAGTACCAGCGGCTTGTGGTCCTTAAACTTGCGTGGGATCTGCAGGGCGTAGGCGGAGTGGTTCCAGACGCGGCAGCTTTGGATCCTGGATATAAGTCCTCTCGGCATGTAGATGTAGTCCGTGACGGAGGGGAAGCGGCCGACGTAGGTGGGGCCTGTATCGTAGTAGGTGTTGGCGACGGCCATGTGATTGTTCTCTAAGGTGCGGTGGTACAGCTTGCCAGCTTCGCCCTCGCGGCCCGTCGGGAAGGAGCCGACGGTCTCGTCTCCATCAGGGCCAACTGCGAAGCGGTCGTTCAAGTCCATCATGATGATCGGTGTGAACCTCGACGGGGTGGCCATAAGCTCGTGGTTGACCCACTGGGCGAGCTTGGTCATGGTGACGCGCCACTGCGGGACCTTCTTCTTATCCCATGGGGCTGGCGGGGAGTAGGCGACGATCACCTTGAGCTTGGTGGCCCCCTGCTCGATCGTGACCGCGCCGCCTCTGCCGTACAACTCCTGTGCAGGGCAGGTGATGTCCTTGATGTGTCGCGTCTTGAACCTCGAGTTCAAGAGAATGGCGCAGCCCGCTGAGTTGTTGACGTGCATGTTCGGCTTGCCGTAGCCGAAGTGGATCGCTGTGTGATGATCATACTGCTGAGTATGGTGAGCACTATGTGGGTGCTTCGGGATCTTGGTGCCTGGGCACGCGACGATGTGTACCTGCTGCAGCTGAGCGCTGACCTCCTCGCCACGCGTGCCAACCAGGCTGAAGGGGTTGAAGACTGCGAGCGACAGGAAGGTGGCTCGCGCAGCCATCATGTGCCGCCGCTCCCTCGGGAGCACAGCTGCGGCGGTGCCATCATTGTGTGGCAGACATTGGGCGCCCGCCTGGTGCCTCCACCAGCCCCGCCCACAATGGTCAGAGCCGAGAGGGGCTTATGTGTATATATATATATATATATATATATATACCGATCCTCCGCTTTTCTTCGGCGTAGCCAGAGCGCTGTGTTCAAAGGAAGAGGGCCCGCCCGAGGTACCCAGAAGTTTTGAAGGGAAAAAAGGAAGAGGAAGAAACAACAAAAATAAAGACAAAAAAAAAAAAACAAAAAAAAAAAAAAAAACAAAAAAAAAAAACAAAAAAAAAAAAAAAACGGCCCACACTGGCCCGCGCCAGCCCGCCAGCCAGAGCTCGCCGAATACCCCCCACCCGCACTGGCTCACCAGGAGGCCCCGGCAGCCAGCAGGATGGAGGTTTCAGCGAGCACCGAGTGCTAGGAACTTCTGAGGGCGCTCTGGGGGGGACCAAGACTTAGACACTGAGAATCAACAGGCATACACGCACGAACATGCGCGATGATGAGGCTCTCAGACTGAATAGGCATGCACTATATAGAGTACGCCAGGCAGAGACACGGGAGGTGGCCCAAGCAAACTGCGGATGACCCCCTTGGGGTCGGCTGCGCCGAACGTTCCACGGGAGCCACTCAGTATAAGCTACTCGGGGAAATGCCATATACCCCGACCCTCCGCTTTTCTTCGGCGCAGCCAGAGCGCTGTGTTCAAAGGAAGAGGGCCCGCCCGAGCTACCCAGAAGTTTTGAGAAAAAAAAAAAGAAAAAAAAAACGCACCAACACCGGCCCGCACTGGCCCACGCCAGCCCACCAGCCAGAGCTCGCCGAATACCCCCCACCCGCACTGGCTCACCAGGAGGCCCCGGCAGCCAGCAGGGTGGAGGTTTCAGCGAGCCCCGAGTGCTTGGAACTTCTGAGGGTACTCTGGGGGGGACCAAGACTCTTCCATGACCCCTACTCTGCACAGACTGCGTTGCAGGATGGGCGCCCCCCCCTTTTATGCATGCCCCGCCTGGCGCCACTCCAGACACTGCCATCAGAAGGGAGAGGAAATGGATGAAGTCTGAAAGGAGGGGGTCGGAGGAGAGGGAAGCATCCTTTCAGACATGGGAGGCGAGCGCGCGGGCATCCGCAAGCTGCAGATTCGACAACTGCAGCTCGGCCAGCGCGGCCACCGCGCCCTGCACGTAAATCCGCGCAGACCGCGCGCTCGCCCACCTCCCTCTCAGCAGGGTCAGCTCGAGGCTGCCATGCTCCAAAAAGTCATACGCGGCGCCTCCGCGCCGAAACGAATACAAGGTCACCCTCTCATCGGTGAGGCCCAGCGCGACCACCGCGCGCCTGAAGAGCCGCATGAACTCACCCCTCTCGATGTTCAGGATGAGCTCATCTGGCGGTAGCTGCTGCACATGCTGCACCAGCAGCTTCACCGCGACCCTGGGGCGGATCATGACGAGCTCAAGCCAGCCGTCTCGCTGCCCCGTCTTAATGTTTCGGAGCGCCACGATTGCTGACATCCGCCGCTGAAAAATGCGAATGTCCTTCCGCCTCAGTTGAATCATCTCACCACTGCGCAGCATCCCTGCGTAGCCGACGGCGAGCAAGGCACCCGCCCGCGGCAAGCCCCACCAGCAGAAGGCCCCTGCAAAGGCGAGGGCGAGCAGCGGCGGCATCGGCATGGCACGGGCGTCGGGTTCCAACTGAAGCCAAGTCTTTTGGAGCTTCCAACTCTGCTTCAACTTGCCCGACAGCGGCGGGCTGAAGAATGGCGCCGCAGCGAGCACATTGTTCACTGCAAGTAGTGAGCCGCCCGTGCGCCATACGTGCTCGATGTACAGGGCAACGCCTTGGTCGACATCTCGCGCACTCCTTGGGCGCAGCTGCTGCTCGTTGAAAAAATCTCGTAAGTGTTGTCGCGCCTGATCATAGCGCTGCCTGGTGACTGCAGCAACTCGTCCATCCTGAAGCGGCCTGCTACGCCTGAGCCGCTTGGCGTCCACGGCCCACTTGAGCCGCGCTGACGCGGCCTGCGCGCCGACGCCCCCTGCAGCCGCTGTCAAACCAGCGCGACGGCACATCCGCTGGGTTGTCGTCCGTGTCGACGTACGCGTACAGCGGGTAGCTGCCACAGGCGAGGAGGTATGACGCGTGCGCCCGCATCCAGCCCCACAGTCTTCTGGCGCTGGACCGCCCCTTGGCGAGCACGCTGGCCGCCGCCTGCGAGTCGAAGAGGTGGAGGTAGCGGGGTCCCGAATCGAGCAGTCGCTCGGGCACGCCACTTGACCGCATTCACAGCTGCGCCCGCCTCCAGCTCGTTGATGTGCGCCTCCTGCTTCCACGGGAAGCCGTGTCCAATGGGCCGCGTCCACAGGTTGGACTGCAGCCCGGAGCGCGGCCAGGCCTTGGCACGAAAAGTAGGCCTGCAGGTCCAGTCTGACGTCTGCGCCTCCTCTGCTGGCGATCCGCAGGTACTTGAACACCAGCCGCCTTTCGAGGTCAGGATCGCTGACCTCGGCGCCTCCAAACTCGGGCTCCTGGCCCCGCGACGGCGGCGCCGCCCCCGCGCGGAGCAGCGGCGCGATGTCGGGGGCCGCGCGGCCAGCCTCTCGAGCCAAGATCTGCGCAAACAAGTATGACACGACCTGCACGGAGAACGAGTTCCCGATGAGCGACGACCTGATGGTTTCCGCCTCAACGCCAGGCAAAGAGTCCTTCACAGCAGCGCGTGTGTAACCCCGATCAAAGCCCATCAGCGTCTCACGCTCATCAGCAGTGGGGATGCGCCACTTGTCCCTGGCCGCGTTCCAGAGAAGGTTCTGATCCTCAAAATTGTACACCTGCGTCCCATAGCTGGAGGCTGTCCAACGTTCGATTGCGATGTCGCTGGCCGTCTTGATCCCTGCGACCGGGGCTGGGGGAGAGCTCCTTTTGTACAGCTTAGCAAAGGTCGGCAGCACGTGAATAGGATCAAGCAGGCTCCAGCCGTCTTCAGCCCAGACTGGGGCGGCCTCCGCAGCGACATGGAGCTTCACCTTGTGGTAGAACTCAGCCTCCTGGATCTCAATCACATCGACGCGGGCTTGCAGCTGCCAGGAAAGCCAATACAGGCGCGGCCTACGCACCGCCCCTACATCCATGGCCTCGATGCGGTACGGCTTGACGCCAAGCACCTCGGAGACCATCGCAATGTCGTCCTGCGTCATGCCCGCCACGTTCTCGACGAACCACTTGGTGCGCTGCTTGCCGAAGACCCGCTCAATGGTTCTGAAGGCCTTGGGCAGCTCGAAGAACAGCTTGCTCTTCGCACCCGTGATCCCCTTGCCAGCGGCATTGAGCCCGCTCACGTCCATACACGGTGAGCCGCCTCCTGCAATCACATTGCTTGCAGCCTCAGCTGCGTAGCGGGCGACCTTCTCCAACGATTCTGGGGCGAGTCTGGTGATGTCCCCCAGCTCGATCACCCCTGGCCATCGCTGCCTGACGCACCTCTTGGCCCCCTTGTCTATTTCCGAGGAAGCGTACATGGCGACCCTGCAGGGGCACCGCGACAAGGCGAGCACAGGGCGGCCAGCAGCTCGGAGCGCGCCCCCTCGGGCAGGCGAACAACCTGCTGCAGGGCGCCCCCCCCCTGCTCTGAGGCGGCCCTCGGTTCTGGGATGATCCATACCTCATTGAGCGTCGCAAAGAGCGGCCTGCGAAACTCGAGCGCTCGGGCAAGCCGCCCAAGCACCATGAGGCAGGCCTTGGCGGTCACCTTCTCCTTGCCAGCAAGCAGCCACATGATCATCTGCCCGACGCTCATCAGGTTGTCAATCGTGACCCCACGCGGCCGGCGTCACCGTCCACGAGGGCGCCCATTCTGACGAGGCGACGCTGCCGACACACCGCCTTCTTGTCCGACCAGGGGGCGCGGGCAGAGGAGTACGCCCTCCGCTGGCGCTCCTGAAAGTCGCTGATGGTCCCCTCGATGAGGGTGGCGACGCTCTCGGGCACGATCTCGGGGGAATCGAAATCGTCGAGGTAGTACTGCACCCACGTTTGGGCCTTGGCTTGAGGCACAAGCGGCAGTGGGCGGTCACGCCGCCACTCCACCTTCTCCTCGAACCCCGCGCTGTGAGGCCCATCACCGATGCCTAGCCGCCGATGCAAATGCTGGAACAAGCTCACAGCAGACAGCCAGCCCATCGGGATCACGGCGACCGCCATCTTGACCCACTTGAGCTGCGGCCGCCCCACCAGCGCCCCAGGCGCCGGTTTGCGCAACGCCATGTGCCCCCGCCAGGCCTTCGGTAGAGCGTGCAGATGACACGCCCCCGACTGGTCGTCTGACGACCACAACAAGGCTTGGCCATCAGGCACGACGATGGACGCCCACGTCGAGCTGGGGGTCAGCGTGTCCAGGTCGGTCTCAGCAATCCGCTGGTAGGCATTCTGCGGCACCATGTTGATGATGTGCCTGGTGACCCTCGTGAAGGGCGTTGTCGGGGTCCCCGACTTCGCAACTGCAAAGGCCCCCGCGAGGACCTGCTTCCCCCCGACCTGGAAGATCTCCCGGTCCTCGACAGGCTCGAAGATGCCAGCGTCAACCAAGTGCTTGCACAGGGCGTACCACTCGTCGTCGCTAGTCACTTGCACGCTGGCTTTCGGGACCTCCTCTGGCCATTCATCCTGAGGCTTGAGGAGCTGCGTGGGGTCCGACAACCACTTCTGCACATGCGGAGCCGCGAGATCCATAGCCTGCACGGAACCTGCCAATCTCGGCTTGGGCAGCCCTGGTAGAAGCTCGCCCATCACCAGTGGCCCTCCGCGCTCAACCTCCTGTCCGCTGTAGCCGATCCCCTTCGACTTGATCAGCTTGTCGATATCCAGGTAGCTCAGCGGCTCCAGCGCGTCCTTCGCGAAGTAGGCGGCCGCGCAGCTGATATTGGCAAGCGCCACCTGCTGCGCCTGAGATGCGATCTGAGGCCAAGCCTGAGGCTCGCCTGCTGCGCGCCCTTCTGCTTCAAAGTTGAGCCCGGCGATGATGGCCCACTCAATGGCCTCCTGGCAGCCCTTGTCTACGGGAGCCCCCTGGTCACGAAGCGGTGCTCCGCTCTTGATGAGGGCCCCCGTCGCTAGGAGTGAGCTCTGCATTGGCAGAGGCAGCGGGAGGAGATCGCGACGGCGTGCTGCCCGCGGATCTGGCTGCGCTGAACCCGCGCGACGGAGGTGCGACCCGAAAGCACCTGGGTCTGCACGGCACGCGTTGACAACGCTGAGCGCAAACTCCAGCTTCGTGACTTGGCACCCTGTCAATCCCTTGTCTTGGCGCGCTGCAAGATGGCCATCAGCCGCCCCTTGTACGCGCTCTTCGTCTCCTGGGGCCCTCGGGCGTTAGCTGCCCTCAGTTCCTTGAACGTGGGGATCGGGGGGGCGCCCTCGTTCAGCCGCACCTCTCTCGACTGGCTGCCCGTCGCACCCCCTGCTGCCCGAGGAATCGTCGGGCCGCGGCTGATGCTCTTCGCTCTGAGGCTCGCCTGAGGACGCCCGCTGCCCACAGCGGCCGCTTGCGCCTTTCTGACTGGACTGGGCCCAGCCTCGCGACCGCTCTTCGCAATCATGTCCAGGGACGCTGGGCTCCCTCCAACCACAGCGTGGGGTGAGGGAGCCTGTGGGTGGCCTGCAGGAGGAGACGCCCGCCCCGGCGACTCCTCCCGGCCGAGCCCCTAGAAACGCGGCGTCTTGGCAAGCAGCTTCTCGCGGAGCTCCTCGCGCTTCAACTCCGCGTGGGCCACCCGCCGTGCTGCCACCCCCTCGTTGCGAGGCAGCGCTGGGCTGAGCGTCGGTAGGGATGAGGGCCATCCACTTCGCCGTGTACCAGTCGGCGTCCTTGATCGCCGTGGTGCGCGCCTTGAACTCCTGCATCGCGACATCGAGCGCCTTGACCGTGGACCCCGACAAGCCCATGTCGAGGATGGTCGCGAAGGTACGCAGCAGCCTCACCTCGTGCGCCCCCAGACTCTTCGGCGGGTGCTCGACGAAGAACACCGTGTCCAGGAAGGCCCGGCAGCAGGGAGGAAGCTCGCCGCCAGGAGCCCCCGCTGGGAACTGCTTGACGAGTGCCTCGAGCCCCGACTTCAAGAGGCGGCCTGGCTTGCGCCTCGCGTAGTCGATGAAGTGGTCGTGCTTGGCTCGGCCCTCGCTGCGATCTCCAAGGACATCGTCGTCCGACTCCATGCTTGCACCAGACTCGTCGTCGTCGCGCGGCGGGCTCCCGCGGCGCCCACGACCTCCACCGAGCCTCGCAAGCAGCTCGCGCTCGAAACTCGAGTGCCCGTGGCTCGGGCGCCCTCGGCCTAGGCTCCCGACCTTCTCGATGGCCCGCGAGGCGAGCACCTCCTGCGCTGGCCTGTGGGCGCTGTCGTGGCGGCGGCCCTGCGCAGCCACCGCGCGCTCCTGCGGCAGCTCCTGGGTCCGCTCCCCCGCGGCGTCGGTCCTTTCCAGCTGGCGCATGGCCTCGTCGAGAGCATCGATGCCGCCACCAGCGCTGCCACGGCCACGGCTCCTCGACCTCCGAGGCGGCGCCTCGCGCCGAGCGGGCGGCGCGCGGCTGCGGGGCTCCCCGCGCGCCTCTGCTCCAGCGCGGCCGCCAGCCCGCCCACCCTCGCACGGCTGGCCAACATCGCCCGGCCTCCCGCCAGCGAGGGGGGCGCGTGCCTTCCGAGGGGCAGGGACCAAGGCGTCGCCACGGGCCCCCTCGCCAAGCGCCGGGCGCCGCCGCGGCTCTGGCAGAGGGAGCGTGGCCCGAGGCGGCCCCCGCCGAGGGGGCGAGCGTGGGGCCTCCTCGACGGCGCGCCAGGCACCCGCGAGCACCTCGGGCTCTGGGTCGAGGTGCTCGCCGTCGTCCTCGTCCTCGTCGTCCAGGCCCTCGGGCTCGGGCACAGCGGCCTCCTCGCCTCGATTGCCATCTGCATCTCCATCGGCGTGCTGAGCCATAGCGAGGCGAGCCCGCTCGAGGGCCCCGTCGCTGCCCCACTGCATGCAGAGCGCGCTCGCCTCGTCCTCCGTCACCTCGCGCACCAAGTTGACGTGCTCGAGAGTGTAGCCGTCTGGCCCGACGACGCGGCACTCCCGCGCGGGCGCGGCGCAGATGTGCAGCAGCGTGTCGGCCCCTCGAGCGCTCGCTTCCCCGACCGCCGAGGCGTACCACTCGAAGTACGCGTCCGACGCGGCGATGTGCTGAAACTCCACCAGCACGCCGCCGCCAGTGGGCCGCCAGGCGCGCTCGACGCAGACGAGCTCGGATCCCTGGCTGGCCCATGAGTCGTCCAGCACGCCCACCTGCAGCAGCGTGCCGGGCCGCAACGCCACCCGCTCCAGGGCGTCGGAGTCGAGCTCCGAGTTGATCCAGAGCCCGGCCATCTCAGGCCACGCCGCCGCCAGCCATCACGGCGCGCAGGCTGCCCCTCCACGGGAGAGCCCCCAGCGGCGCCGGGCGGCCGCGGCCCGCTGCGCAGTCCACAGAGCGCGCTGGCGAACACCAGCGCGCCCTTTGAACCAAGCAAACTGCGGATGACCCCCTTGGGGTCGGCTGCGCCGAACGTTCCACGGGAACCACTCAAGATAAGCTACTCGGGGAGATGCCATATGTATGTATCCGTGTGCCCCCCCACTCATCAACGGAAATATCCAATGGCAGTGGCCAGAAAAAATCGGCGCATCAACAAATATCATGAGACGTAACGCTTACATGAATTGTCACGCTGGCCAAATGCGGGGAACAAGCAAGCGGGCCCCCCATGGCTGCGAGGCCTCGATCCATGGCCGTGACGAGCTCCCCTGTAGAATTGCAGTTTAATGTATGAGACGATCGGACGCAGGACTTGGAAGATGAAGGAAACGAGGAGGAAGGGCGGAGGACGCAGACAGCGCGAAAGATGCAGGAAACGATACAGCATGGTGCGCGGCGGGTGCGAGGTATGCCTGGTCGGCATCCCCGCCATCTGCTCCTCCGCCTGTTCCTCCTCCCCCTTTATCCTAAAGCTTCCTGCTCCCCGTCCTCCTTCCTCTTTCTCCACCTCTCCTCCTCGTCCTCGACCCCCTGGCCCAGGATGCCGATACGAGTTCGACAGACGACTGCTGACTCTAAATCCTTGAGAGTCAACTTCGATGTACAAAAAACTGTGGCCAAACGATTGCACGTCTTCCAAAGCGCACAACATCGACTTCTCCACATCTGGGGATCGCATACCCGGCCCCGCTTCCTTCTTCCTTCTCCTCTTCCCTCTTCTTCCTCCCCCCTCACCGACCCCCCTCCCCATCATTACCACGACAATGATCATCACCATGCTCCTAATTATTTTCCTCCTCCTGGCGGTCCTCCTGCTCATCGTCCTCCCCCTCCTCCACTTCTGCATCCGCCACTTCCTTCCCCCACACCTCCCAGCCCGTCCTTCCCTTTATCTTTTCCACCTATCACTCCCGCCCCCTTCTCCCCATTCCCCCCCGCCCCGCCCCCCACACTACCCATAGCCAATCCAATTGTCCCTCCCTCTTCACCCACGCACTCAGCGTGCGAACCCACCCGCAGATTGCGAGGACTTGGGAGAAGCGCCATCGAAGATCCCAGCATTGGTCATTGGCCCCTTCCTGAGCACCAGGAGCGCAAGTCTGTTCACATGAAAACATTCGTACGTGTGTACATGTACATATCTACATACACATATACTAGAACCATCGCGCGCGCGTCGCGCGCGCTCAGGTTCTAGAAGTCCCCAGATCTTGACGAGTTCACTGCTCCACTGAAGTCGTGGACCACAGATGGTGTGAACGGGAAGTGAAGAAATGCCCATAACGCAGAATGCATTATGGGCAGTGAGAAGTCCATGCATGTCAATCCGCATTGCGGAAGGCGTTCGGGGAAGATGGTTGCTTAGTGGGGCAGAGGCTTGATGAATCGGGCTCCCAAGAGGCATTCTGGGAACACGGGTTTGGGGGGCGTCTGTGGGAGCCTGCTGGGGCGTGCTGTCGTCCTCATCGTGATATCGTCGTCGCCTCTTGGGGCGCGCCGTCGTCGTCGTCATCGTCCTCGTCCTCGCCTTCGTCCTTTCGTCGTCTTCATCGTCGTCGGTTTGCGAGACGATCCGCGGAGGGCCGCGAGAAGGCGATCAGTCATGTTCCCAGTCAACTTCCCAGACAGCTCTCCGGTAGCGCGAGGTACTTCAAAGCCTACAGAGACTCTCGGGGGGGCTCTTGAGGTTCCCTGGGAGCCCCTTGGGGGTCTCTTGGGGCTTCTTGGGGGCCTCTTAGGCGCCTCACGGGGCTTCGTAAGAGCCTCTTGGTGGCCTCTGGGGGCTTGCTGGGGGCTTCTAGGGCCAGAGACCTTGAAATATCGGTTGACGGTCCCCATCTGGGCCCCCTCTTGGGGAGCTCTTGGAGCTCAATTGGGTTGTCTCGGGGGCCTCCTGAAGCGGGCAAAACGAGAACGCCAAAATCCTTCAAAAACCCTGAGATAATGGACCAAATCAGCCTCCCAGGGCCCGCTTGGGGAGCCTCTCGAGCCTGGCCTGGCACGTGTCTGAGTCCTCATCGGCCGTCTTGAGAGCAGCTTGGGTGTCTTCGGGGCCTCTTGGGACCGTCTTGGGCACTCTCGGGACCCCCATTAGCCTGCCGTGGCCTGCTTCGGGGCGGGCCCGGGCCGCCTCGGGACCCCTCAGGGCCCCCTCTTAGGGCGCTCTTAGGGCACACTTGGGTTGTCTGGGGAGCCTTCTGGGCCGTCTTGGGGCCCTCTTCGGGGCCTCGTGGGCCGTCTTGGAGCGAGCTGAAGGGCCTCCAAGGCTGTGAGGGAACGCTGGGAAGCGGGAAAAGCGAGAACGCCAAAAACCTTCAACAATAATAGGAATAACTGAATTCAGCCTCCCAAGGCCCTCCTGGGTGGCCTCTTGAGTCCTGGAACGTGTTGGAGTCCTCGTCGGCCGTCTTGAAAGCAGCCAAGCGTTGAGGAACGCCGTAATGGAGTCGAAGGGAAGCCCCTTCCCTTCGATCCCTCCCCCGCCGGGGGGGGGGGTAGGGGGGGGGGCCCTGGGGGGGGGGGTCGGGGGGAAGTCCCGGGGGGAGGGGGGGTGTCAGATACGACGCTCCCCCGGGGATTCCCGGAGCTCAAAGAATTCCAAAAAGGGCCAAGTGCGGTCTAATATGCCCCACAGACAGTCCACGAAAACCCCGACTCGCCTGACGATCTGTCCAAGACGCCCTCACGGCTTCCAGACGGCCCACTAGTGTTCTTGCCACGTTTGCCAACGCGCCAAGACGGCCCAGGAGGCCCCCAATATCGCCCCGAGGCACCCCAGGAGGCGCCCAACAGCGTCCCCTAACGGCCCAAGAGGGCCCCAAGACGGCCCAAGACGCCTCCAGGACGTCCCCCGAAATCCTCGGAGGCTTCCAGAGAGCCCCCCAAAAAAGACAATGAAAAATGAAACATCGACTCGAACCCCGATCCTCGATCCTCCTCCTCTTCCTCCTCTGCCTCCTCCTCCTTCTCTTTTTCCCCCTCGCTCTTCGTCGTTTTTTCCCCCGCGCCACCCTGAAACCTGCGGGAGCCTCCCAGACCCCCCCCCCCTCTTCCCTCGGCCCACCTCCTCAGACGGTCCAGCCAAAGGAGAATCCAACAACAGCGTAATCGACTCGAAGGGGGCCCCGTTCCTGCAATTCCTTCCCCACGAGAGAGGGGAGGTCCCGGGGGAGGGTGAAAAGGAGGAGAAGATCCCGCGGGGTCCCTGGAAGCGCCCTGCGAATCGTGACCCCCCCCCCCTCCCCTTTCTCCGACCGAGAACGCCCAGGAGAGCCCCAGGAACGCGCCAAGAGAGGCCGAAGAGGGGGAACACCAACCCACACTTCAAGCTCCCCACTCCAAGATTTTTTGTTGACGGGGCCTCGGGATGAACGCCCTCCAGGGCACAAGGCGCTAGCTCCCGCGAACTAGCGCCACAGCTGTGCGCGACTGCCGCCACTGGTTGCCTCCTTTGAGGCCCGCAACAGCAGTCAGTCGGAGCCCGCGGGCGCGGCTGGGGAGCGGAAAGCTGGCAGCCGCAGCGCGAGCCTCTACGAGGCGGAGCGCTTCCGAGACACACGACAAAACGTAGCAACTCGGGCACCCCTCCAGCGGGCCACGGCTGCACGTGACACTTCCTGTAAGTGTAAGATCCACGCGAAGAGAGGGGCAGGCCCAGGCAGCCTGGCCCCTGCGACGCCGCGACCCGAGCCACGGTCGGGGCCGTCCAAAGACAGCCCCCGTGCTCGGCTAGGAAAACACCACAGACGAGCGTGCCGCGCGCCTTCCTCCCGGGCGGGGCGCCTGACACGCGCGCCGAGCGCCCGCGAGTGCGCGCGCGCAACGGACGCGCACGAGCACGAGAAAATTGGAAAGAAAACCGACCGCCCACGCAAGGACGACGAGACCCGCAATCCCTGGTGCAGCGAGCGCCAGGACGACCGCGAGCCTCGCCCCAGATGCGGGGTATGCACGAAGGAAAAAAAACTCGAAACACTGAAAGGCGACCGCCCACACAAGGACGACGAGGCCCTACGCCCCTGGTGCAGAGAGCGCCAGGACGACGTCTGGCCTCGCCCCAGATGCGGGGTGAAGCGCGGATAGCTGCCAAAAGGGCCAGTCGCATCGGGCCGTGCAGAAGAAGACACAAGTGTGAACAAAAACATACAAGTGCCTGCTTGGCCGCCCACGTCAGTCCGAGCTATCAGACTCCTCCCCGCGGTGCGGCAGAACGCTCACCATCTCTCCCACAGGCGAGGTGTGTGAGGTGGCGAACGCCCTGCAAACCCTCGACGCCTGTGCGTCCTTCACCACGTCTGAGGGCCCACTGCAATTCGGAAAGATATGCTTGCCTATCCTGGCCAGGTTATGGACGCCCGTGTTGCAGGCTCGCATTGCGACAATAAGCTTCTCGGGGCGACCGTGGCCGCGCGGCCGCACGTCGCGCAAGAATAAAATGAGCGCCGCGGCCAGAAACGGATGGCATGAGGCTCGTGAAGCTGCTTCCCGCCCAGCGTCACCCCCCCCAAACCCGCCGACCGAAACTCATCGATAGCCGAGTCCGTGAACCCTGGGTCCGCCGGCAGGTCGACCAAGCACTCCGTCGCGCATGCCTCCAGAATGCCTGTCTGTTTAATAATGCAGTGGCACAGGCTGCACACAAATTTATGAGACGGCTGGCGCACAAAACAACGTTGACACTCTAGTATGGCCTTCGAAAGGGCCGCCTCCGACGAGGCTGTGCTGGGGCTGACTTGAGCCTCTCGGGGGCGGCTAGAGAGGTCCAGACGAGGCCACTGAGGAAGGATTTTTGGCCGCCAATTTGCAAACCGCTTTAGCGACCCTGATGCAGAAAGCCAAAGCCTCCTGCTCATCTTCCGTGGCCGCAGGGTGGAGATTGGCCCCTGCTTTCGCCGCCAGGTCAGCCGCGTGGTTGCCCAAACGGCGCCACCTCTCATCTGGCTCAATTCCCTCTTCGCGAGGGTCGAGGTGAGCATTCACCTTCGAAGCAGCACTGAACAACGGGGCCCCGAGGTTAAAAAGCATCATGAAGCCAGCGCAGGGCCTCTGATAGGAAACCTGCAACTCCCTCGGGGCAAGGGCAAGGTCCACCACATTTCTGCAGTCACTAAAAACAGACGGCGGGCCCGTGATTTCTATCCCCGCTCTGGCCAGGGCCGCGAACTCTCCGCATTGGGGAGTCTGAAGGAACGGAGCATACACGGGGGCATCAATCGTGCACCGTTCTTGGCCAGCGTCGTCGACTAAAACAAGACCGTACCCCGCCCTCGAGAGCTCGGGGACTAGGTGCCTGAAACAGCGCCCATCTACGAAGATATAGCCGCTGGGGCTGCCATCGTCGGGGGGGGTCCGTGCCAGACCTGGGCCGCCTGGGCCCCAGCGCACTCGCCAGCAGGCCTCGGGAAAACGTCCCCGGGGTGGGGAAACAAACCTTAGCCGAACAGGAGGTCGGTGAGGGGGTCTGACGGATCCGCCGTGTCAGCGGCCTCCAGAACGTCTCGGTCGATCAACTCCGATCGCATCGAATGGAAAGCAGGGCGACGCCAGAGCCTGCGACAAGGCGTGTCACCGTGCTGCCCGAACATCGCACAACGATCCTCCGACAGCTGGTAACCCGCTTTCATCGCTCTGCTGTTGGTCCAGACAGCATCACAAGTGAGGCTTTTGATGCACCCTTTCTCGAAGGCCGAATACCGTTTCGATCGGAGCTGGTTGCGGACGATATCGTAGCACAAGCGATCGCATGGAAGGCGAAGCTTAGCACAGGGCTCGCGTTCGAGCTGCCGAAGCACAACGGCCCTGAGGAAACACTTGAGCAGCGCGGGCGGGACCGTCGTCAGCTGGATTTCATCGCCGAAGTCCGATGTCAACGTCGCGAAGTTCGACAGCTTCCATCCTATACGAGCTAACGATAGCCTCATAGCTGACAACGGTCCGCACACCTGTCGCCAGGTGGGCATCTCACTGTTAATATCATGCTCCCAGGCTTGCCTCAGCACAGGAAGCGATAAAGCAAAGGCGTAGGAGTGGGTCTGGGATGCCCACACCTCTTTACTGTATCTGATGATGGGGGACACTGCGGCAATCCAAGTTGGGTCCTCGTTGAGGAGGAGGGTGGAGGTGGGCGAGCGGCCCCCAGCCCTGGGACGCAACACTTGCCCCGCTTCCCTCCGAATTTTACCGAGCTCGAAATCAGAGATTCCATGAACCTCCGCGCCGTAGAGGGCCCCAGGGAGGACGCCAGACACCCAAATTCTCTTGCTGTACTTCCCCAGGCTGCAAGACACACGGACCAGCTTCGAGGTGAGACACCCTGAGCTGAAACTTGGGGCTCCTTTTGGCGGCCCTCCTGGGCCTGCCAGCGGTATCGTCGATGCCCAGGTTGGCAGCGCTGTCCGTGGGTCTGCCCGCGAGCGGCCGTAAAAAAGTCAATCAACTGCTTCTTGACCTCTTTGCTGGAAGTCACGAAAGCGGCCTTGTCGCGCGATATGTCGCACCCCATCTCCTCTATTATGGCCTCGTGCAGGCTAGAAGAGGCAACCTTCAAATTGCTGACCGCCTGAGCGACTGTGCCCGCGCTAGAGACTCCACTATCATCTATATACTGGTCGAGCTGCGTGCAGCGGGGGAACTCGATTTTGTCAAAACTCTCAGTGCAATAAACCTTGACGTACGACGTGGCGAAACAGCAACCCGCGATGACCCCCCTCACCGCGTAGTAGGGCCCCGACACATAGTTGCCGATACACATAAACCTAGCTCCGCGGTGCGCCGCGATCGAGAGCCTACACAGCACGGGGGGAAACTGAAATCGCTGACAGTGTAACTCCAGCCGTTCCAGAGAGATGCCTCCGTAGAACTTCGTCCTGTCCCAGAGCAAATTCCCCGAACACAGCCCTTTGGAGTTAGCGGTCTCGGATTTCAGCACCTGCCTCCAGGCCACGTCCATGGCGGAGGCGAGCGATTGGCCAGCAAAGTAGGGCCGGGAGAAAGCGACCTCCCATTGTTGGGCATAAATACGACGGCATCTTCCCCACAGACGGTAGATGGAACAGGATAACCCAGTCGGCCTCCAGCCTCCGTTGGGTTATACGAGTAAAATCACCTGGGCGAGCTGGACTTGCAATGGCAGGCGCGACATGGACTCCAACATGCTGATCATCATGGAAACCACTTGTAAACATTGGTCAGACACCCACGAAGAATGCCTCATATGGAATCCGCCCATCGCGCACGCCGTTCGGGTCGAGTATTTCCTAGAGACCTCTCTCCAGAAATCTACTTCAAGCGGCGGGGGGGGCTCCGAAACCGCCGGGTAGCCCCTCTCGTCAGGTCTGGGTTCGGCCCCCCAAATTTTTGAGAACAGCGACGCTTGGTTTTTGAGGAGGGCCATGGGGGTCCGAAATCACGATCCCAGCCGAAGACAAGGTGGTGGACGCCTTCCAGCCCGCCACGGGCTTTCTGGCCAGATGCGCGTTGCGACCCCCTTTTTCGATGTTCTTTTAACAGCCACTCCTTCCAGGATCTAGAAGCCTGACTCCTGGCGCGGTTCTGCTCCGCCTCCAGCGCCTGACCCAAGTCGGTGAGCAAATCGGAATCGAGGGCCTCGTCAGCCTCGTCAACCTCCGTGCTGCGGGGGTCGTCGTAGCCGACGGCGCAGGACGCGTCCTGCCTAGACGCGGCGCCGACTCTGACAGTCGCGCCGTTCCTGACACTATGTTCGGTAGCTGTGCGCGGCAAAAAGTGGGGGCGAGAAATGCCAACCCTCCGTTGGCATCTGAGAAGCAGCTCAGAGCGCGCACCCAAAAATTTGACCAGGCCCCCAGGAGGGTCTCCAATTAAACGAGCGCGCTGATGGGCCTCTGGGGAACCAAACTTGGTGCATCTCCACTGTCTGAAGGTACTCGTCAGCCATTTGATCCCGAAGAGCTCAGGGCGCTTGCGCCCCTGGGGGGATCGCGAAACACAGAGGCAAATTTCAGCTTGGGCTTGCGCCCGCGCGCTCCGTACCTAAGCAACTTAGAATGAGCAACCTCGGCCGCCTCATACTCGGCCAACTTCCCCCAGAGGCGGTAAGAGGCGAGACAGCTTTTCCTGGAATCCCTCGGACGAGGCCCCAGGCGCCAGCTCGCTCAGGATTTCGCCTCCCACCCCGAGGGCGAGTTTCCAGGACGGGAGGGGGGGGGGGGGGGCCTCGGGGGACCAATAGGACGCTATGAGGGGAGGTGTCGAACACCAGGGCCTGCAGGGAAGCCGCGCGCTCATGCAGCTCGAGCTGGACAGGCAAATACGGCGCGGTGTTCGAACCACTTTGGACCGAGACATCCTTGGCAGCCTTGGCGAGGCCCTTCGAGGCCACGAAAAAATCGATCAACTTCATCCCGCCCGCGATGGGGCAGGTGCCGTCGCATGACGGAGAGGCGGTCTGCCCCGATAAACGCGCAGGAAAACCGCTGTCCAGGATTGTTTCAGGGCTCATATTGAAATCCCCCACCACCACCACCAACAACAACAACATTTCTGACGCATGGATGTCCTGGAGGCTGCCGACAGCGCCCAAGATATCAAAGTTGCGATTGGTGAGGCCCTCGGAGCAGTACAAGTACTCCGATACTAAAAGAACATGAAGAACTTCATCCCCAGGATGATGAATGATGCCCGCGACCACCCTGGACGGGACAACTTCTGAGTTGAGGTTGGGCAAGGGGTGCAAGCCGAGGGACTCGCGACCGAGCACAACAACGCCGCCTGAGCTGCCCTCGCCCTCGCCTGGGTGAGCAAGAGAGAAAGTCCCCTTCCAACCGTTGCGCAGGCACCAGGCCTCCGCAGCTTTACACGACTCGCCGGGCACCAGATGGTGCTCTTGGATGGCCACGGCGCGGGCCTGGGCCCCCAGGAGCCACTCCTTGCACGACCCCCGCGATGTGGCGTTACAGGTTTCAAACTTCAAACAAAACTGATCCATGGACGGGGAGTCGGGCACCTGGAAGAAATCAAAATTGGACCCGACGCCGACCCGAGCAGCAACTAAACTGTCGCCGATCTCAAGATCTCGGCCCGCAGGAGGCCCGTCCTTGGAAGGTGAGAGCTTGGGAAGGTAGTACTGGGGCGTTTGGCCCCCCGCCGCCCCCTCCTCCAGAGGAGCAAACTGCCTGCCGCTAGGCGGCGGGGGGCTGAACATTGTCCTGTCCAGGCGGGGCCAGCGGCGTGCTGAGCCCTCGATCGGCGCGCTGGCGCACGTCGCTACTGCCTGAAGCCACTGCTGTAGTTGCCGCAGGCGCCGCCGAAGGTGGGGCATTCGCCGCTGTACCCGCTCCTGGCGTCCCTGGGGCATGATCTTCTGGTTGATCGGGGTGGCCACGGCCCGATCCTCCAGCATCCATCTCAGTTTTTGGTTCGACCTTGCGTTTTTTTCTCCGAAGGCGACCCATATGTTCGCTGTGAGATTTCTTGATCTCGTCCACCGACTTCTGGACCTTGGCGAACAGCTGCTTTGTGATGTCCGCCAGCTGGCCTTCGAGCAAGGACTTGCGTTTGTTGAGCTCTTCCAGATCGGTGTCCGACCACTCATACTCGCCGTCCAAGCCGAGAACTCCTTCACCGTAGTCGATGGCGATGGCCCCTTCCTTGCCGCCCAGGATGTCGCGCAAGCACAGAGCACGCTGCACCGGGGCAGGAGCGGGAGCCACCACCTCATGATGGAGCTGGTCCACCAGCCTCTTGTGCTCCTTGTCCGCCTCGTCCAGGTCGATATTGAGCTTCTTCGCTGCCTCGACGCAGTCCGAGTACCATGTGCGCGCTCGTTCGATTTCAGACAACTCTTTGTTGAGCTTGGTCTCAAGGAGCTTGACTCGAACTCTGGCCTGTTCTGCCTGCTTCCCCAGTGGCTTGGCTGGAGTGGGCTTCTCGCTGGCGGACCTCTTGGCGATCCAACCTCGGTAGTGCGCCGCCGCGGCGGAGTCCCCGAGCTTCTCCGCCAGCTGGAGCAGCTGCTGGACGTCCTCTTTGCTGGCCGACTCGGGCACCGCCACAGGCGGCGGGGACGCTCGGGGGGGTCCCCGTTGCCATTCCCCGCGTGGTGGGGCCGCTTCAGCAGGCTGCACGTCCACCCGCTCCCTCTTGCACTGCTTACAGTACCAGAAACTGAACAGGTTCTTAGCGCAGCCGCAATCTGAGTAGCTGCACTTCCACATCTTGCGATTGCCGTTCGTACATTTGCGCGGCCAGCGCTCACGGTTGGCCTCCCGCGGCGCGAACTTGGGAAGCGGCACCATCGCGGGCACTGCAGAGGAGGAGTGACTGCCGAGTCGCCTCTCGCGACACGAGGAAACTTACACGCCAAAAACACCCGAGCCTGCCGCACGGCTGCGGACAAGCTCGAAGCCTCGCGGCAAAGTTTCGAACTTGAGCCAAAATGGCTTGAGCCAAAATGGCTACGGACCCCCCCCCCACACGTCGGCCCCAGTTGTCTCCGAGAGCTCCACAGAACAGCCCAAGTACACGCCAGGATGGCCCGGGAAGGCCCCAAGACGGCCCAAAGGCCCCCCAGGACAGCCCAAGAGGGCCCGGGAAGGCCCCAACAAGGACTCGCGATCGTCGTCGTCGTCGTCGTCGACGTTCATCGTCCCCCTTCAGGGTCGGCGGCATCGGCCGTAAGGCCTTCGCAATACTAGGAATAACTGAATTCAGCCTCCCAGTGCCCTCTTGGGGGGCCTCTTGAGTCCGTCCTGGAGCGTGTTGGAGTCCTCGTCGGCCGTCTTGAAGGCAGTTTGGGCGTCTTCGGGGCCTCTTAGGACCGTCTTAGGCCCTCTTGGGACTTCCTTAGCCTGTCGTAGCCTGTTCCGGGGCGGGCCTGGGCAGCCTCGGTACCGCGCTTCCCGAACTCCCGGGGAGCCCCCAAAACGCCCAAGGACAGCCCAAGACGACCCCAAGAAGCCCCCAGAACGTAAAAGAACGGACCCAGGATAGATTGCGGGCGGCCCCCCAGGCTCCCAGGAGGCCTCCAAGAGACCTCAAGAGAGCTCCGAGAGGCCACCCGAGAGCGCCCGGAGAACCTAAAATCGTGAATTGTCATTGTTTCGTTTTGAGGTTTTTGGCCTTCTCACAATTTCATGCTTCCAACGCTCCAACACGACCGAAGAGGCCCCCAAGACCGCGCCAAAACCACCCAGGAGGCTCCCAAGAAGGCTCCAAAACGATCAAGAAGGCCCCAAGCCTGCCGAAGACGCGCCCAAGACAGCTCCAGACCACCCCAGAACAGGCCCAAGATGAGCCCTGGGAGGGGGCCCGGCTTATTCGTTGTATGTATATGATGATGTTATATACATAAGCAAATTTGAAAGGAAAGACAAAAAAATGAGGGAGCCGAACGGTCATTCATTGTCCCTGGGTGCTGGCTGACATGGGGATCCGTGGTGAGGATTCTGCTTGTTGCGTTGTTTGTTTGTTGTCGTCGTCCCACCCGCGACCCACCTGCGACCCACCCCGCGACCCACCCCGCGACCCACCCCGCGACCAACCCCGCGACCCACCCCGCGACCCACCTGCGAACCCACCCGCGACCCACCCGCGACCCACCCCGCGACCCACCCGCGACCCACCCCGCAACCCACCCCGCGACCTACCCCGCGACCCACCCGCGATCCACCCCGCGACCCATCCGCGACCCACCCGCGACCCACCCGTGACCCACCCGCGACCCACCCCGTGACTCACCCCGCGACCCACCCGCGACCCACCCCGCGACCCGCCCGCGACCCACCCGCGACCCACCCGCGACCCAGCAGCGACCCACCCGCGACCCAGCCGCGACCTACCCAAATTGATTTAACGAAAAAATCGGCGCCTGCGGCGGGCTCGTTGTACAATGTGTGGAACTTTGGCGCCTGCGGCGGGCTTCTCCAGAGTCTCGCAGACTGCCGACGTCCCCACCGCACCTGCACTCTCATCCGATCTGCGGGGTGCTACGGTATCGGAAGTTAAAAGGTGAGATCGCAATGGAACTGAGACCCCCAACCGGGAAAATGTTCGTTTTCGTGTCGTGCGTGCGGACGAGGCGAAGCTGCGTGGGCGCGCGAGAGGAATGAACCCGCCGTTGCTAGAGCGAAGTCAAAACAAATGATTATCCCCCTCCCGCCCGTCCGACGGTGGCACTAGATGTCCCACGGTGTTCCGTGGTGTCCCTTGGTGTCCGCCGCTGCTAGGGCAAAATCAAGACAAATGACTCTCCCCCGCCCACCCGTCCGGCGGTGTCTCGCGGTGTAACGCGGTGTCCCGTGATGTCCCGTGGTGTCCCGTTGAGTGAGATCGATAGTGGGATCGATAGTGAGATCGATAGTAAGATCGATGCTGAAGTCGATACTGAGATCGAAGTGGTGCCCCGCGGTGTCCCGTGGTGTCCCAAAAAATGAGATCGATAGAGAGATCGATAGTGAGATCGACAGATGTCCCGCGGTGTCCCGTGGTGGCCCGTGGTGTCCCGTTGAGTGAGATCGATAGTGAGATCGATACAGAGATCGATGTGGTGCCCAGAGGTGTCCCGTACGTGGTGTCCCAAAAAGTGGGATCGATAATGAGATCGATAGCGAGATCGACAGGTGTCCCGCGGTGTCCCGTGGTGTCCCGTGGTGTCCAGTTGAGTGAGATCGATAGTGAGATCGATAATGAGATCGACAGGTGTCCCGCGGTGTCCCGTGGTGTCCCGTGGTGTCCAG
>CAUYUJ010014699.1:362500-383447 GCA_963575745.1 Prorocentrum cordatum
ATGCCCCTGGCAGCGTTTTGCGACCATGAGGCTCTCAAGAGATACATGTTTGGGGCGCCAAACGGCAATTCTAGCTGAGGCGTCCCACCAAAATCGGCGCGAACGGGCTCGTGAGATCAGCCAGGGTGGCTCACCCTTGGGGCTCCCAAATGATGCCCCTGGCAGCGTTTTGTGACCATGAGGCTCTCAAGAGATACATGTTGGGGGCGCCAAACGGCAATTCTAGCTGAGGCGTCCCACCAAAATCGGCGCGAACGGGCTCGTGAGATCAGCCAGGGTGGCTCCCCCCTTGGGGCTCCCAAATGATGCCCCTGGCAGCGTTTTGCGACCATGAGGCTCTCAAGAGATACATGTTGGGGGCGCCAAACGGCAATTCTAGCTGAGACTTCCCACCAAAATCGGCGCGAACGGGCTCGTGAGATCAGCCAGGGTGGCTCCCCCTTGGGGCTCCCAAATGAAGCCCCTGGCAGCGTTTTGAGACCATGAGGCTCTCAAGAGATACATGTTGGGGGCGCCAAACGGCAATTCTAGCTGAGACGTCCCACCAAAATCGGCGCGAACGGGCTCGTGAGATCAGCCAGGGTGGCTCCCCCTTGGGGCTCCCAAATGATGCCCCTGGCAGCGTTGTGTGATCATGAGAGAGTGTGAGTGTGAGCTTAACTTATCTTATCTTATCTTGAAATCTCTTCTTATCATATCTTGTGCTATCTTATCTTATATTGTAGTATCTTATCTTGTCTTGTCTTATCTGGTGATTATCATTGGGAGGAGGGAGGCGCGAGCGGGAGGAAGAAGGAGGAGGAGGAGGAGTGGGAGGCGTCAGAGTAATAACAAGAACCCCAATCCTTAGGATATGGGGAATAAGAAAGGAAACAGCAACACCTCACTGGTTGACGAAACCCTTGTCTGGACTTAGGACTCTAAAGACTGAGTTATTATCAAGATGGCCGGTTCAAACAACAAACCAACATGTTCTTAGCTATTTGGGCGGATCTGAGCCGCCTGGCGGACCTCAGCCCAGATCCGTCCAATTAGCACGGACCCTTTCAATCTTAGAATTTGCATTGGAACTGATTTCTATAATTATCGGAAATTGGGTGGTGAGATCGAGGTGAAACGGAGACCCCCCACCAGGAAATGGGTTCCAGTTTCGTGTTCGTGACGTGCGTGCTGGTGGGCGAATCTGCGTGGGCGGGCAAGCGGAACGAACCCTCCGCGGTTAAGGTGACAATGAGCCAAATAATTATGTGCCCTCAGGTTGCCCTTCGACGGCACAATGGTGTCCCGGTGGTGTCCCGGTGGTGTCTCCACGGTGTCCACATTGTGTCCCGACGTGGTGTCCCGGTGATGTTCCGCCGATGGTGTCAGGATGGTGTCCCGATGGTATCTCGTTGGTGCCCCGATGGTATCCCGATGGTGTCCCCGTGGTTTCTGGATGGTGTCCACATGGTGTCCCCATGGTGTCCAGATGGTGTCCACATGGTGCCCTGATGGTGTCCCGATGGTGTCCACATGGTGTCCCCATGGTGTCCACATGATGTCCCGATGGTGTCCCGATGGTGCCCCGCTGGTGTGTCGATGGTGTCCCGATGGTGCCCGGATGGTGACCCGACGGTGTCGCGACGATGCCAAAATGGTGTCCCGATGGTGCCCCGACGGTGTCCCGATGGTGTCCAAATGGTGTCCACATGGTGTCCCGACGGTGTTCCGATAAATGACCCGATAAATGACCCGATGGTTGTTTGGATGGCTGTCCCGTGAGATCGATACGTAAACGGATGAGGGGATCGATGGATAGCGAAGCCCATCGACAACGAGATCGGTAAACAGATCAAGGGGCTCAGTGCGAGATGGAGAATGCGACGAGAAAACCCCCAACACCCAAAGGTAAACAGATCAAGGGGCTCAGTGCGAGATGGAGAATGCGACGAGTTGATACTGAGACTGATATATTGACCTGCAAATATATGGTGATATCAAACGTAGACATATGACATATGTTCACGGCATTGCACCTTCTCACCTGAAAGGTGGTCGCATAGGCACCGTATTTGTTTATCAACGCATGTGTTTCGAAAACAATACATGTATTACTGATTTTTGAACGTCCACACTGACGTGGGTAAGCGGCGCGAATTAGACTTGCATACACCCACAAAGCAGTTGATGCATCCGCCATCGTGCCGCGAGACACGAATTCGCGTGTCCTCCGGACCCTCGGATTCTCCGCTGTCTAGTCTGAATGAATGAATACTGAAAGGCCCAGACCCTAAATTCATAGATCTCTCGGGGCCTGCCGCGTGTCCCCGCGTGTTCTCGCGTCACCTTGTTGGAAACAGAAGGGCCCCCAGACGGGCCAACAGAACCCCATCAAGCCCCCAACACGCTCCAAGAAGGTCCCGAATCGCTGAAAAAACGCTCCACGACACCCAACACGGCCTCCAGACGTCCCAACACACCCCGAGATGGCCTCAGGAACACTTCCAAAAGGCCCCGAGAAACCCAAATCATGGGATTCCAATTGGCCTTTTTTCGAGGTTCCAAGACGGCGGCCCCGAGGGCCCCTAAGATCTCCCCAAGATGGCCCGAGAGGCCCCAGGGCGGTTCCAAGACGGCCCGAAAGGGTTCCGAAACTGCCCAAGAGGCCCCGTCGACGGCCCGAGGGGGGCCCAAGAGAGGACACCGAAAGAGAACGCAAACAAACATTTTCGAGCCCTCCGCCCCGAGATGGCCTCCGAGACCGCCACCAGGCCCACAATAACCCACGGAAACCACAGAAGGCCCCCCAAAGGCGCAAACCGGGCACCCAACAAAAGAACCAAGAGGCCCGCGAAAGGCCCAAAAAACACCCCAGGACCGCCTCCAAGAGGCTTGCGACTGGCCTCCCAAGAATACCCAACCAGCACCCAGGAGGCCCCTGACCAACAACCAAGGCGGGGCGGCGGGAGGGGCCGAAGGCCGCTAAAGCCGCCGCCCGCTGCGGCTTACCACAGGGGCGCGCGGCGCGCCGAATTCGAAGTAGTGTTGGTTTGTTGTTACAGAAGTTCCCATTGGGAGATTGGCGCCACACGCCAGCGCCCCAAACGGACCCGTAACCTTCCCAGGCCATCGGGTTGCCCGCTCCAGACAGCCCGAAGGCGCCCTCCGAGACGGACGGCCACCATGGCCTCACGGAAACCCACGACGGCGCCAATATCAAGACGGCCGAAGCTGCCTCCAGGACGGTCCACGATGGCCCGAGACGGCCCGAGAGGTCCCCACGAGGCCTCCAAGTCGACCCGGGGGGCCTCCACGGGACCTCCTGCACGGTCCGAACAGGAATCGTGCATTTCCCGCGTTTGTCTTTCTGTCCCGCGTCCCATCGGACCAATACGGCTCAGGAGCACCCCAAAATGGCCCCGAGAGCGCCTATAGGGCCCCCTGGCCGCGCGACGGCCCAGGAAACCCCCAGGAAGGCCCCAAGCCGATCCCAAGATGGCCCCCAACATGACCACGATGGTTTTAAAGCAACCCGAGAGGAAGCAAAAACCCTCCAAATTCACCCAAGGTGCCACCAAACCGGCCCAAGATAACCCCAATATGGTTCGGGCGACCCACGACAGCTTCGGAGACCCCCAGGACGGCCCTAGGAAGCTCCAAGAGGCCCTCGAGGCGGCGCCCAAGGAGCCAAACCCATCGTGCCCCGCAAGCGCGCGAACGAACCTTAGAGGGCCCCAAAAGTCCTCCGCGCACCCCCCCGAAGCCCTAGGAAACCCCTAAGAGGCCCCCAAAAGTACAGGAAGAGCCCAGGTGGCTACCAGAGCGCTCCAAGAGGCCCCCTGGACCCAGGAGGCCTTTCCCACCCCTTCTTTGTCCCCCCATGTCTTCATTTGTTCCCCGCCACCAATTGTTCCCCGCATGCCTCTGAACAGGTTCCGCTAGATGACTCGTGTTCATCAACCACCCACGTGATATTCGAATGGCCGCGAGAACAGCGCACGAAGCGCAGCAAGCAACCTGCAGCGCGCCAGGGATGACCCCGAACCGCGGGAAGTTCCGAGGGCGCCCCCCCAGATGCATGTTCTATTCGCGCCGCGCCTCGCGCACAACAGGCGCTGGCACGCGACACCAAACTTCATACCTCTCGGTTCGACCCTTCTTAGCGCTTCCGTACATTAAGATTGCACTTCGCGCCTTCCTCTCAATTCTGGCATTTCGCATGCCCACGCTATGAATCGCGCTTCTCGAAGGCACCCCGCGGTTTATGATCCCCGCCCTCGCTAGCCCCCATCGCAGTTCTTGCACTTCACAATCGGTTTGTGAAAGGCGTGCTTCTCGAAAGCGTTCACGAGGAAGTCCTCCCAGCATCCATTACATGCCCCGCGGTGTTTCTGGCACGCTCGACACGCCTCGCCCAAGCCGAGGCACTGTCGGGCGCCCAAGAGCCACTGCAGGGCGGCGCCTGCAACCGCATCCTCGAACTCGCTCATCGGGAGCTTCCTCCTGCAACTCTTACATCGCTTGACGTGTACAGTGTCCATTCGAAAGCACCCATCTGCCCACGCACGCTCGGACGCATTCAGCGACATGGGAGCCAGTCCCCCTGTAGTGGTACACGCGCCCGACGCTGTGATGGTATACTTCGCTATGTCCCCGTTCGCCTCAACCGTTCCTACACAGACGTCAGCCATTCCATCAACCATGAACTCCACTGGAACGCCATCTGGGTACAAGGGATGCATAAACTCGGTCCCTGGTAACGCCCCTATCAAATTGAAGCGTCGATGGTCACCCGCGCAGCTCTCGAGCAAGGTGCCAGCGTTGCATGCGGCAGGTCGGCCCGTCTTCCGCGTCATCCTTCGCAGGTGACCACAGCCTCGACTGGGCAAGCCGCTACGCGCGTCGCACGCTGGGGCCAAAACGGGAGCGGATTGAGGCCTGATCGCGGATTTACGCCCGTGAGCGTTCCCCGACCACTGTCTACGTGGCCTGGGGGAACAAGCTCCTGGGGGTCGCGGGAAGAAGTTACCTCGGGGAACTGCACTGCGCCGCGCGCATTTTAATCCGCCCCATCCGTCTACGAAAGACGCTCGCCCATGGCGCAAACGTCTAATCCCGAATTGTTCCCCGAAGCCCGTCTTCGCAATGTTGGGAACACGTGCTTCCGAGATGGCCCACGATGGCCTCCAAGCTGTCTCCAAGAGGACTACAGTTGCCCCGGTGGTTTTGGGCTCGAACTCTTCGTTTCCTCGTTGACCCCTCCCCCTAACCCACGTCGCATCGCAACGCGCGAATGCTGACCAGTGCGAACCCGCACGTGTACGCATGTCGGCGCTCGCTCGGTTTCCTGTCCGGGGTGATGGGAGATTCATGTAAGAGGCGAAGGCGGTGCAAGCTTGCGGTGGCCCCCACTACAATTACCAGCGCCAGCATGGCAGCTGAAATGTCCTACAATCTACTGCGGAAGTGGAGTGGGGAATCGTGACAATCGACATGCTTCAATCAGGCAACCAGTATGCACGCACAGCATGTACATGCAAAATATGCATGGACGGGCAACTTACACATGAAAACCCTTCTGCACCCGAACATGTGGTCAAACAGCGATCGCCGTTAACGCATAGCCAGCAGTGCAGACGCAGGGAAACCCTCCTCAGGAGTAGGAAAACACATACGTACGAATGAAAGCGAATGTGCGCTCCTCCGCCTCCGACAGCCGACAATTGCACAAATGCGCTCGCCTACGCACCACGGACGCATGAGCACCCCCTCAGAGGCGACGAGGATGAGCACCTCGGTCTCGCTGGCGACGACGTCAAAGAGCCCATCCAGATCCACCAAGTCGTCTGTGTCGATGAACACCTGTCGTCAAGCCGAAGAGTGATCGACCAGAGCTTTCTATCTGCATGGCCCTCGTGTGCGCCCGCTGGTCGCTCTGGGGGCGATCGGAGTGACGTCATCCTCCTCATCCTGGTCCTAGTCTCCCTCATCCTCTCTATCCTCGTCCCACCCTTTTTGATTCGTTCCTCTCATCCTCCTCCACCTCTTGCTCCTCGGCCAAAAAAATAAACTTGGCCGAACTCATGCACACCGATACGCTCTGAAGGCACCCCCATTCAAGTAGAACCAGCATGTGAGACGTCCTACCAAGTCAGGCGCGCTCCAATCAGTCGCTGACTGAGATGAGTTGGAGCAGGAACGATACCCAGGTCAAGGGCCCCTCAATCGAGAAATTCTTCAGTATAATAAATCAAAAGGTCGTCGAAATAGTTCGCCTGACAAAGTAAGAGTGGGACTCAGGTCCTGGCAGCCTTTTTCGGAAAGCACCGCCGCCGCGTCTTGTTTTGGTTCAGGTCGCTATCAGATCCCAGCGCAGTCAGGGAGCCTCTAACACCAGATTGATGAAGGAGGCGGAGAGTGAACAAAAATACACCCACCCACGACTGCATTGCCATGACTGTTTCCGACATGCTGAGAGGGGTTATTGTTTTCGTTGGACAGTCCGCGCAGCGCAGGAACCCCTCACCCCCCATTCCGTTACTCACACGGCCACAGCATCCTCACCATCGCCATCAGCATCGTCACCGTCATCATACTCATCACCATCACCATCACCATCACCATCACCATCACCATCACCATCACCATCACCAGCATCGCCATCATCACCATCATCATCATCACCATCGGCACCGCCTCACTCACACACTGGTCACACACACACACACACTGGCCACACACACAACATCCTCGTTGTCATCACCATCACCATCATCGAAATTGTACACACGTAGACAATCACGCGATCACTGGCACATCCATCTTGAGCACGCCTGGATCGGGGGCTTCGTGTGCGCGAATTGCGAGGAAGTGTCGTGCGGGAGCCCCCCCCCTGGGACACGCACCTCATGTGTGCAATCCAAGGCGGTCATCTGCACACCCTTGAACAAAAACACATACTTGGTGACACATGGGAGCCTGAATCCCGAAGAAGTCTCGAGCGGGAGACCGGTCTGTGTATGCATTGCGGGGGAATTTCGAGCGGGAGCCCCCTCCCTATGGGACCCGCACTTCATGCGTGTGTAATCGGAGGCGGTCATCGGCTCATTATGGTTAACAGAAAAAACACAAGTTTGTTGACACGTGGGACCCTGAATCCCGAGAGCGTCTCGCGCGAGAGCCCCGTCAGTGTGTGAATTGCGAAAATGCCTCGAGCAGGAGCACCATGTGTGAGCGAATCGTGAGGAAGTCGCGAGCGGACCCCCCCACCGCCCTTGGGGTCCCCACCTAACGCTGGCAATCCGAGGCGGTCATCGGATTGCTGGGAGCCTGAATGCAGAGGAAGTGTCGAACGAGAGCTTCGCTTCTTAGCAAAATGAGAGGACGCCGCGGGCGCTCGCCTGCAAGTGAATCGCAAAGAAGTCTCGAGCGGGAGCCCATCCCTACGCTTGTGATCAGGGGGGGCTACCACAGCCCTCAAAACCCAGAAACATTAATATAGCCATAAAGTAAGTCAAAAGTAACTTTGGCAGTGATGACGTAAAGTATGCATAAACTAAGCACCCCAGTAAGCACGCTGTCCACGTAGGCGCGTAACCCTCCCAAGAAGAAACCTCGGTTGATCTCTGGAGTGTTGGGGGGGCAGGCAGGAGTAACACTAGTGGGCCTCTTACTGGCCGCGTGGCCCACATGTCGCCATAGTTTTGATCGCACCTAACACACGGAGGGCTTTACTTGATGATGCGTGCATAAGTGGATGTGTGCCGACGCTGTGTTGCTTAAGTTCGTTCTGCGTACACGTGAATGTGATGACCCGCTGTGTTTAGTCGCACTCGTTGTTTGTTTTTAGTTTTACATATTTTCTCACTCTCAATTCAACGTCTGTTGAATCGGGCCTGGACATATGTCCAGGCCCCCACGTGAAAGCTGAGCACTCAGCTCAGCGCCTCCTCCGCCTTGAGCTGCAGCGCCAGCACCACCCGCTGCAGCACCAGCGGCGGGAAGCAATCCTTCTCCTTGAGCCCGCTGTTCTGGCGGAACTCCCGAATCTCCGCCAGCACGAAACCCCTCAACTCCTCGAGGCCGCACTGGCCCCTGAACTTGTTCAAGAGGCACCCCAAGGCCTTCACCGTCTTACACTGCCCCATCCGCTTCGCGGTGTCCGCCACCAGCCCGTCATCGACGGGCCGCGCCGCCTGGCCGAGGGCATGCTTGTACTTCTTGAGCGCCTCTCGGGCGACACCAGACGCAAGTGAACTCAAGCAACGGACATTCAATGCACGAAAACTGTTTAACCAGAACCCGTCCCCAAACAAACCCACTCCTAAAAAAAATGGCTTGGCTCTGAGGCCCTCGCTTAGCCCCCGCCATCCCTAGTCCCCGAGGTCCCGACAGAAATCGGTCAACTGAGCTTTGAATGCCAAAGTGCGTGCATGTACAATGATTGAGTTCACTACGTGCCTGAGCCGCCTCGCCGAGCACCGCAATAGTCGCCTTGATGTCGCACTTGAGGAGCGTCCCCTCGGCGTGCACGAGCAGCTCCTTGAACGTCTTCCCCGTGAAGGTCGAGTACCAATCGCCCTCGAGCTCGTCGCACAGCTCAGCAGGACGCCCCCTGCCGAGCGTCGCCATGCGCTCGTTGATGGCAACCAGGTTCGTCGTGGCCTTCTCTGAGCCCTTCGCCGTGACCTGGCCGATAAACTCCTTCGCATCTGCACTGACCTTGCTCATCGTTGCGTAGAACTCGGCCTCGCTTTGTCCGAGGGCGGCCAGGGACTCCTGCATCTCCACGAGCGCCTGCATCATGTCGGGCAGCACCTTCATCGACTTCTCGTCGTTGCTCATCGCGCCCACATCTGCATGATCACCGCAGAAGGAGAAGCAGCTCAGCTGAAGGGCACAGCCAGCCTGGATGACTGTCGCCATCTTCTGCAGCGTCTTCGAGTTCGCAACGGTGGCAATCGAGACCACGCCCGCCGCGAAATCCGAGGCCGTCTTGAGGCTAGAACCTGTGGGAGATGGCACCGACGTCTTCACAAGGTGGGCGGCAACGGTGGCGCATACCTCACATTGCTCGTTGATGATGCTCAAACCCTCGCTCGTGAAATACTCCCCAGGGATCGGAGTAGTACCAGCGATGTCCTTCAGGTTGGCGATGGCTGTCTGTATGATGGGCACACGGGCGTCGTGCGTGGTGATGTTCCTCATGTTGTTCTTGAGACCAGCGCATCCAGAGACCAAGGAGGAAACCTTCGCGGACATGCTGGACGAGGCAAGTTTGTTGGCAGCTTCAGTCCTGAACTCATCGACCCACAAATCCATAGGGAATAACAGGCTGGCCTCCCCGACGACCCTAGACCATTTCGACGTAATCTCCATCTCCTCCTGCGGCAACCTCATGACATACACACGCGTCTCCTTGATCGAACGGGCGATGGTAGTCAGCAGCGCGTCGATCCCCCCCGTGCGGATGGCCTCTTTCACGCCAACCAGACTTTCCAGTGTACCCATGAGCTTGTCCAACTCACACTCTGACGGATTGTACGCCCTGATAACGCCTTCAGCATGTTGGATGGCATTCCTGTGTTGCAGCATCGCTGGTAACGTCTCGATGTACTCGTTCAGCCTACCTGTCCAGTACGTGCCGGCGTCCACTGCGGACGCGATGAGTGTAAGAGGAGACTTGTGCGTCTTCCCGATGGCCGCCTTGAGCTTCTGAACGTAATCCTCGAGGGGTTAACTTTACGAGGGGTCCCATCACCGCGCCCCCCCCACCGACTTACCACAACACCACACCTCCACCCAAAGACGGGGCGGATCATACCCGCGCAACTCCCAAATGCAAAAGCAATGCCCTACCGTGGCAGGAATTCAACGAGCCGATGTGCCCGACCGAAAAACGGATGGGGCCCAAAGCCAACCTTCAAGGTTGCCATCCCGCCCATGCTGGCAAGAAGCAATCGGGGCACGATTCTAACAAACTCGGGGACACAACTTCACGTTGAATTCGCTCCATTTGCCGCGCGGGTCCCAAGGGGTTGCCCACGGAACGATTGCACAGCTGATTCCATAATTGCGCCGAAACCGCAGCTGCACTGCTAGCACGAGGCAACCCCATGGAACTAGAAACGCCCCGACCGCAAAGACCGTTGGTTCATTGGGGAGACACGAACGCACTGGGTGGCAGATTGGAGCCACATAGCCCCCAATGGGGCTGGCTTGAACCTGATCGTGCCTGGAAGCGCCCACTGTGAATAGAGCATCTACCAGGTCCACCCAAACCTATTGGAGCACAATGCAACCCAAGGCAACCTTAGTGACGCCTAAGGGAGGCAATGTCGAGCCCAATGTGCCCCTGTAAGAGCTGATGGAGGCAGGGGGGGACAGGCGGACCCCGAGAAAAGCCATTGGGCGCAAGTGGGCTACAGTGGGGCTGGGGGGAAAACGTTGTAGACCAAGGGGGCCCTGCGGATGAGAATGCGAGCCAACGGGTTCGGTTGGTCCCCGATGGAAGCTCCTGGACATCCCAGTGCCGCCACAAGGAATCGCACGGGTGCCCCGCGGGGCCTCGATGGAGAATCCAATTCTAGACGCACCGAGTTCACGAGGCCCCAACAGAGCTCAAGAGACCAGACGAAAGTATATAACAACTGCTTTTCTCATGGGGCCAGGTGCGCTTCTAGAGCCCCGCGCGGCCCCTTGGAGCCCTGTGGGCCCGCTGGGGCCAAGTAGGCGCCGCTGAACTAAAAACTACTGAAGGGGTCGGGGTTGCAAGAGCATCGGTGATCACTGACATGCAGCCCCCGCTGCAGTTGGATACAAACCCTGGCTGTTACCACGAGAGGTAAATGTGCAAACGGCATTGGCACTAAATAATCAACGCCGTGCCTGCCTGGTGCGCAGGCAAGTGTGCCCAACTGGCCTTAGTGGGGCCCGAAGCAACCAACTCGAAACCAATGGGTTCGTATTGGGACTTGGCGCACAACGTCAGCCTCACTTTCAAGCCGAGGCAACGAAACCTCACCTTAGGGCGCCTTAAGTCTCCTCCACGCGGACCCGACACGCCACTACCCCCTCAGACCCCATCCCTGAACCGCGCACCTCGCCGAGGCAAAGCCAGCGTGGCGACGAGGTCGCACAGCAGGCGGGGAGTTTGAACGTACCTACAGCAGCGCGTGAGTGAAGTACCCATTGACTTCCAAGTCTGTTCGCACTTACCAGGTGGTGCGACTTGCCCATGCTTCAAGAGCATATCAAACGAATACACCCAACATCTGTTACTCGTTGGATTGTCAGCTTCCACGTCTGGGCGCGACCAGTGAGGGGGACGGGATGTCTGAAATAGCCCCGAAGACGGGACTCCATTCAAAACTTCGGCCCAAAACACAACTCATTTTAGTCGAAGACGGCTCGGGGAAACCCAGTGACGGACCAAGCCAACCAAAGACGACCCAAGGCAACCAACGGCAAGTCAAAGCACGAGGCCATGACGTCCAAGACGGCCCAGGTTAACCCCAGGGCGGTCACATGCCTCTCACATTTCGACCTCGCTCTTGACATCCTGATTGCTCCTCCTCATATTTCCTCCTCCGCCCTCATCCTCATCCGTCGTCCTCTCTCCTTCTCCCTGGCTCCCTACCCTACCCCTTCCTTCTCACTCAGCATCCCTCCTCCTTCTCCCTCCTTCAGCTTCCCTCCCCACCCCTCCTTATTCTACAACCCTCCACCCTCCAATCTTGGACCAAAACCTGATCGTCCGCGGTGGCTCCTTATTGTGGAGCTGAATGTCCACGCCGCCGATCACCCTCAGCGCCATCCACGCGTCCTGGCACTCGGAGAGCGTGGCAGCTGCGAAGGCGTCCAACTCGATGAGGTCGACCAGGATGAACTTCGTGATGGCCTTCTCGACGACGCCCATGAGCTCCTGGGTGCTGTCGAAGCCCTTCTGGATCAAAGGCTGCAAGACTTTCTCGATGAACACGTGCTGGAAGAGGGCGCACTTACCAGGCATGTCCAGCTCGATGGAAACCAGCTTGGGGTACTTCGGGTCGAACGGCGGAATATCTGGCAGCGTTTGTTCGTCCTGGCCCTCAGGGACTGAAGCCCACGGCGAAACCACATCGAGCAATGTCTCGACCTGCTTGCGATCCTCCAGCACTTTCAGGTAAGACGCCAACAGCTTCTCCTTCGCAGCCAGAGTCCACGTAATGTTCTGCTGAGCCACCAGCTGGTCGATGGTCCTCAAAAGCTCGTCCCTTTCGTGCGTCAGGATCTTGTCTGGGGTCATGCTCTTCGCGAGCTGCACAACGTTCAAGAAGTTCTTCAGGACACGGCCCTCGGACATCTGCGAATGGTCGGGGTTCCTGCATAACCTGTCCGCCGCCTTCGCCGCTGCTGAAATCGCACGGCCATCAGTAGTACCACTCAGGACTGCATTGATCGGGATCTTCGACTTCCAATACTCCAGAGGGCTCACGCCGCTGCCTCACTGAGGAAACGCTCTACTGCAAACCCAGAGGGCATCATCATCTCACGCTTTCCCCCCCCCCCTCATCTTCCTCTCCCCCCCCCGCCCATGCCCCAGCACAATGGGGCGCGGGCGGACGGGGCGGGGGAGGAAGAGGGACACGCTGATTTTGAAGAGGCTGAAGGCATGAGGATGGTGCCCATTGGACTTGCATTGCGTTTCGCTTGCCGTCGGCACCTGACCCAGCAGCTGTCCCCGCCGATAGCTCGGCACCAACGTTCGAGACAGAGTCCTCCACCTCGATGCCAGCACCACCCTCAGGGCTATCGTCGGTCAGGCCCCTCGGCGAAAGTCTCGAAGATGCGGGCGACTTCCCTGCTGCTGCAGGCGACACTGGAACGGTTGGCGGTGCCATCGAGGCTGCAGCTGGCCCCGAGAGATGCTCGTGCGGGGCGGTGGCAGGCCCATCCGTCAACTCGCTGGACGCGGCCGCCTGGTTCGGCTCTGCAGTCGGCTGTCCGTCACCTGCAACTTGAGCCAAGTGCTCGTCGAGCGTCTTCAAGTTGTTCAGCTTGTCCTTGCTCAGCACCTCCTGGACGCTAGCCTCCATCATGGTTTCGTTGATGACGTGCTGCGTGAACAACTTCGCCTGTCCATCCCAGACGCAGTCCTGAGCTGGCATGACGCACCTCGTGTTGTTGAAGCTTTTCTCGTGCACGATCTTAGCAAAACGGTAAGGCTCGCTGGCGTCCGAGAAGAAAAAGAAATCTGTCATTTGCGTGCCCCCGTCCACAGGGAGAGTCACACTAGGAATGTTTTTCACCATCTCTTTAGTGAGCCGCTTTTTATCAGTAGCCTGTCTCATCTCGGTATCGTCCAAGATCATGTATTTCTTGCCGATCACGATTCTTGTAGACATTGTCACCCCTACCTCATCCTTAACATCAGGTCCATCAGAGGTACCTCGGTAAGATCCCCTCGCGTTCTGGACCTTGACCT
Source organism: Prorocentrum cordatum (assembly GCA_963575745.1). Classification (NCBI taxonomy): domain Eukaryota; class Dinophyceae; order Prorocentrales; family Prorocentraceae; genus Prorocentrum; species Prorocentrum cordatum. Next base: position 375,945 of record CAUYUJ010014699.1, read on the forward strand.
TGAAATCGTCCTCGTCCTTGTCATGCGTGCTGACGAGCATATCCCAGGAGAGGGGCCCAAAGAACTTTTTATGAATGGTGAAGCACTCCTCGCACTTGTCAGACATGGCGACGTTCTCGATGCCAGACGCCTTCTGCACACTCTTGTAGAGAGCCCAAGGGATATTGTCCTATGGAAGGCATTCTGGCAAATATATACACCGATGTCGGTTACAGCCACGGGGCCGAATTATGACCTCGTTCGATCAACACCCAACCTGCCAAGGTTCATGAACGAACGATCCTGGCTCATCCTAAAATTTCCGAGGGTGCTTTCAGGATGCTTCCCCAAACGCACCCAAAATGGCCCGCGGATGCCAGAAACACTGTTTGTTTTAGAAGGTGAGCAACCGCACACGCGGCGAAACTGAAGTTTGTCATACCTGCTGTCCTTTGCCTTCTGCTTGCACAATGCGCACTGGCACCTGTCACCCTGGGTCACGCATGCTCGCTTTGAGGGCTCCTCATGTCCGCCACCGCGACTGCCCTGACCAGAAGACTCCGCGCCAGCAACAGCAACCCGCTTAGAAGCAGCAGCACCAGACTTCTTGCCGCCCATGCTTGCCACCACGGCGTCGGCAAACACGCCAAATATGAACACACGGATGAATATGAACATGCACTCACTCTGGATATAATCAGAGATATGACACAGCAGCTGTCACTGCCTGTAGCTTGACTCAAAAAGGCTACGGACACGGGCACCATCAACGCCTTCTGAAGGCAGCCATTTTCTCTAAAAAAATGTTGGGACCCTAACTGGGGGTCTCTCCTGAGGCCGCGTGGGCCCCTCAGGCGCGCAATTCACTCACAGGCAAAATCAAGGAGCCAAAGGGAATGCACGGCCGAGGCTCACGACTCTGAGACCACCGAACCGAGGACCCCAGCGCAAGGCAACCCGACAGCAGCAAGGACAACTCAAGACATCCATGCAGTCTGCTTACAGGTCAGGCACATTGGCTCCTGCTCGAAACATCCTCTCGAAGCCAACCTATGCAAAACGGTTGCAGTGATGAATGCACGCATGACGGGTATCGTCGATTCGCTCGTCGCCCTTCTTCTACCCTAACCGGGGCAAGGAAGGCCCATATCCGTGAGATCACTGTGGTATGTTGGTGACGGTGGGGTTGATCCGATGATGTCAGTGCTGATGATGGCGTCGGGGGCAAGTGTCATGACCACGGCGGCCATGACAATGAATAGGAAGAAAAAAAAAAAACGGCGGCCAAGACACGCAAAGGCGTCGCACATACATGAAAATAACCGCTGCGTGGACAACACCTTGGCGACAACGACGACAATGATATTGGAGGGCGTTGCCACTGACTGGCCCCAAGACTCAAGACTCCTGGATGCGCGTGAAACCCTGGAAACACCACTGACGCCCTCACGGCATTCGTGGCCGAGCTGCTACCCGAGGAACGCACGAAGGGCACCATGAGTTTTCGCGCTTCTGGGGCCCCCTGGGAAACTTGAAAACAATGGGCGCTGACGGAAAACATAACGGATACAGCAGACGGCGGCCTAGGGAATCTTTCTAACTAACAAAACTATCCTCGTACACGGCGCGTTCACTTCGAGCTCGCCTGTCACCCAAATGCCGAACTGTGCCCATCGCCAGACTATGGTCTAAAGGAATTGCCCGCCCATGCGAGAAGCGCCTGCAATGCGGCACGCGCACAATCGACCAACCCCAGACCTCTCCTGTGAACGCGGGCCGCGGGGCGCGCCCTCACAGACCATCTGAAACCATTCTGGCGAAAACAATGCGTCGCCCTCCCGCCCCCCCCCCCCCTCCATCTCCCACTCGCGCGTGCCCCCCCCCCATCCTTCCACTGTCGCCACGGTGGCTGGCCGGATGATGGAAAGCAACAAGAGAGCGGCTGAGGAGGGGCAGGGCGAGGCCGCCCATCTCCTCCCCCACAAGCCCGCGTGTGCGAACGGGACGGCACTCGGGAACGTTGCCGCCAGAGAGGACGCAGAACCCCATCGCAGAAAGGAGGAAGCAAGTGGGAGTGAGAGGTGAGGCGGAGGGGAGGAAAGGTGGGCCCTATTACTGCAATACTAGGAGAAAGGAGGGTGGGAAAGGAGGAGAGGAAAGGAGCAAAGGCGGGAAGGAAAGGCAAGGAAAGGCGAGGAGGAGGGGAGGAGAGGAGGGGAGGAAAGGGGGCTCTACAACACCGATGAGCTGCTTTGTTTCGGCTCTACTCTACTGTACCCTGTGGCTTCTTACCCTGTGTGCTCGCATTACGAATGCAGTCGTCGTGGTCGGTCGTCGTCGTCGTCGGTCGTCGGTCGTCGTCGCCGTTGTCGTCGTTGTCGTCGGTCGTCGGTCGTGGGCTGTCGGTCGTCGGTCGTCGTCGTTTCCGTCGCCGTTCGCCATTGCATCCGTCGTCGTCGTCGTCGTCGCCGTCGTCGTCCCCGCGCGCCGTGCCCGCGCCGAGCGCCGAGCTCCGAGTTGCGTTTGCGCGCGCCGCCATCGCTTGTTCGCGGCGCGGAAAACAATGCCCCCCCCCACACACACACACACCACACCCCCTCTCCTGGCAACGGTAAGAAAAGAGAATGCTGAAAACAACAAACAACCACCACCAACAACACACAAGCCCCCTCGCTGTTGTCAACGCGTCCGCTGCGGGAACTGCACAGCGCGCAGAATGTAAACCTTTCACAGCCTGAAACCGACGTTGCTGACGTGACCCACGCGACGGCCAAAGAAACTTGAACGCCGAACCCAATGTAGAAGCGCGCGTGTTTTGGGAAATTAGGCACAGATAGCGCCCACTAGAATCGAGCCACTGGAAACTCAAACAATGTCAATGGCGGACCCCCCCCCCCACCCACCCACCCCCCTTAAAACAACACCTCGGCCGCCGACGCATCATGCGCCGTCAGCTAGCTGGCGGCCAAACGGCTTGGCGCTTTGACCGCCACGGCTGCGTTTCGCTCAACACCAACGAGCGAAAGGGCATTTTCCGCGGCGCTCAGGGTGGCGCCGCCCAGGTTGGCCACATGTTCCCGAAGACCGAGGCATGGCCAGGAACCCGATCGCCAGCGGCTCGCCCATGACCCCCTCGAGGCATCGCCGCAAGTGCCTCCGATGAAGCCGTTCTTGGATCCATGGTGACCGCGCCCTCGCCACCTCAACCTGGTGAGCCAAGCTCAGGCCCCAAGGCGGGGCGCGCCCGCTGCCTCTGACGAAGCCCACTTGCTGGGCCACAGCGCCGCGCGCCAGTCCGCGCACCTCCCCATGCCGCGCCCAAGCTTGGGCATCACTGGCCCTGAAGCTCCCAGTCGGCATGGCGGGAGCGGGCGATGACACATTCTCCTGTCCTTCTGAAATAAAGGGGCCTCGGCCCCCCAACGCGGCTCGGCCTTGAACGTCGCGCGTCCAGTGGCCAGCCGCCGCAGCGCGCAACACTTCCGCGGCGCGCAGCGCCGCGTCGTCGACGACCAGGCGCTCACCACCGTCGACGCGCCAAGCGCCATTGAGCGGGCCAGTGAACCGATGCGCCGCGCGGCCCGCCCGCGCCAGGGGGGCAAAATGGTCTAAGGCCAGTGGCCCCAGCCAGGGGCAGCACTTTAAGAAGCCCTCGGCTGGGGCCGCGGTCGTCGCGCACTCCGCCGCGCCACGCCCCCAACCGCCGCAGCGCATCGGCGAGGGCGCGCGCGATGCGATGCGTTTCGTAACCCCCGCGCGCGGACCCTGCTATGAATAGCGCGCTCGTCGCTGGCGCCAGCGGCCGCCCCCGAGGCAACAAGCCAGGCCGCGCTCGCGCCGCGCCTTCTGGGCCCCCTGACACGTGAAAGACGCGGCCACGGCGAAGCCAACTCTCCGCACTTGCCATGGCCACCCCGCGCGGCCCCGAATGGCACGCAACCAAACATGGCGGGTTCGAAGAAAAAAGCGCGCGCTCGGGAGACGAAAACCACGCGCGAGAAAGCAAAGGCAGATGTATCAACGCGGCTGCAATAACAGAGATCCTAAACGTCGTCGTCGCCATCGTCGGTCTCGTCGCCGCCATCCCCTTCCCTCCGCGCCCCCCCCCCTCAGCTTCCTCCGACCCCCATCCCCCCCCCCATTCCCCCCGTCCCCCCCCACCCCCCAACCCCCCACCCAAACCCCCCTCCCCCCCCTTCACGCATTTCCTCCACCCCCCCCTCCTTTTCCTTCCCTCACCCGCCCGCATTCCCATCCTCCTCCCTCCCCCCCCCCTCCCCCTCTCTTCCTCATGCGCCAATCAGACCCCCCTCCTCCTCTCTTCTGCCCCTGCCCCGCGCCGCCGCTGGCGCGCACGGCTCTCTACAGGTCTTGCAAGCGCGCGCAGAACCCCCAAAAACTCGCACTCCCCCCTCACCCTTTTCTCCCCCCACCCGCCCCCCCCCCCCCACCCCCTCCACCCCCCCACCCGCCCCACCCCACCCACCCAAACCACACCACCACACACACACACACAACACACACAATAACAAACCCGCCCCACCCGCCACCACCCCACTCCTCCCCCCCCCCACCCGCCCCCCCCCCCCCTCCCCCGCCCCCCCCCCCCCCCCACACCACCACCTACCACCACCACCACCACCACCTCCCGCACCGCGCCCTTAATTTCGCGCTAGTAGCCCGCCCCACCGCGCACTCCCGCCGCCCCGCCGGCTCCGTCCGCCCCCCTCCCAGCCGCTGACCCCGGTCACGCGACGTAAAGCCCCGCGCGCCCTGCAGCCGCGCGCCGCCCCAAACAACGCGATCACGAATGAAAAATCAAACCCCCACCGGAATAAATAAAACACACCCCCTGCAAGCGCACGGGCGGGGGGGTGGGTGCACGGCGGGCCACTTTCAATTATATGGCAGAAGCCAAATTTGTTATAGCAAAAATGCGAGCGCTCGGCGCCCCGTCGCAATCACCAGAAGCCGCTGGGGCGCCCCCCCCCCTCACCCGCCCCCCCCCCCCCCCCCCCCGCCCACCCCCCTCCCACCCCCCCCCCCCCCTCCCGCCCTGAATCCGCAAGAAAACGGCAATACCCGCAGTTCTGGCCCAACTGAGAGGATCCTCGCCCAAAACGAAACGCCCCCATGCGAAGACTGGAACGGAGAAGATTCATTGCGCCGAATGGTTGGCGCCTCCTTGCCAGAGGAACGCCTCCGCCGCCTGATCTCGCGGGGGCGGCGCGTGCCTGTCCCGCGGATGAACGCCTCTGGGGCATGGAAACCGAAGACGTCATCGATGTTCCTTGGCGCGCCGCAGCGTTGTTGACGGCGGCGACCCCTGCTGCGGCCGCACTGCCCCCGTGTTGGCCCGACCGACGCGCATGTCAACTCCCCGTGGTCATGCGTGATGAAACTGTCAGGGACCTGCAGGCGGCATATCCGCGGCCGCCGTCGGAGCCAAGCACCTCGGCAAGATGAGCTCGAACTGGAACTGGACGTCCGACGAGCCCTTGTTCACAAAGGCCATGAATGCCCCGACGCCGAGGCCCGCGGCAACGAGCTGCCGAAGCCCAAGGCGCAATGCCGATGAAAATAATAGCAGCGTGGCAATATCGTCTTGCACCCCGCCAGCAACCACATTTCGCCGACGGCCCGCCGTAGAAGTCCATTCTGTTCACGACCATGAGCACAAAGGGCGCACAAACCCCATCGCTCTCGGCCACGATGAACTTGGCCAGTAACTGCGCGAGCGTCGGGCGCGCCATGAAAAGGGAATAGCGGCGCGCCGAAGGCAGCGACGCGGGCCTTTTCTGGCGAATCGGACCAGAAAAACAGCAAGGTTGCTCCGCGAGCGTCGCGCCCTCGCGGCCTTCGCGGGCGCCCCAGCCCCCCAACGCGACACCTCGGCACAGACTCTGGCTGGCACTGCTCTCTGCAGGGCGGACGTGGAAGCTCAGCCCGCGCGGGTTCAGGCCGAAGAAGGCGCCGTCGGCCACCTGAAAAAACACGCGCAGCGTTCGACTCGACTGCTGCGGCGTGCGCCATCGAGGCTCGGATGCCGAGCCACGCAGTTGGGGTGGGCAGCTGAGCCCCTGCCACCGCCTTTGCCCGCGGCACGCGCAACGCGGCGCTGATGGCGCCCACGCCGATGTGCACGGCGGGCTCCTTGGCGGCCCCTGGGGCCACCTCCTCGGCGCCGACCCCCCCTCGTCGCAGACGCCGCAGCCGCGGCAGATGCCGGCGCCAGCCGCGCCCGCGCCCTTCAGGAGCGGCGCGCAACCCTCCAGGATCTGCTTGGGACACGCGATGGGCCGCGTTGGTGCCGACGGTCCGCCCCACCAAGGGCAGCGGCCCGCTGGCCCCGAAATGGTGCGAGGCGACCAGCGCGGGCGCCGACGCCAATGCGCTGCTTTTTGAACGCCGCGGGGATCGGAGGCACCCGCTACGCCGCGGACGCCGAGGCCAACGGCCTCCACGGCGCTGCCTCTGATGGCAGATGGAAGCGGCCCATCCTCGTTGCTGCTGCCTCCGCGCGGCTGGCCGCCTGGGGAGGGGCCCCGCCCGCGCCGCAGCGGCGCGCCGAACGCTGCCGCAGCCGCCGCGGCCGCGATTGCGCAGGCGGCGCCCCGCCGCCTGCCCAAGCAGCCCTGGATGGGCTGGGCAGTCAACAAAGCACGCGCGCGCCGCCGCGATTTGTTTGCAACAACGGTTTGCGCACTTATGCGGGGGACAGGGAACAACACCGAAGCGAATCGGCACCCGAGGACCGCGCGGCACATGCGACAACGACGCCACGGGCCCCGAGAAAATTGCCCTTACCGAAACCAATGCCACAAGGGCCCGAGGTCACCCCCGAGCGCCCAGGGGCCAGTAGCGGGGCCATAGGACACCCTGCACCCCACACCCCTTCACAAACCCATGGGGGGGACGAACAACACATGCGGCGCGATTTAACCTGAGACCAACACCACCCGAACGGCGAGGACGCGAAAGAGCAAACGCGGGGCCTAGAACGCGCGACGGTTATTGGCGGGCGTGCCAATCGCGATTGTTTTGTTACCGTGGCACTGCACTTACAGCGCGGCGCGGCGCTGTTTTCGCAAACTCCTGGGCGCTACTATAAAATGGTGTAAGACTACGACGCGAGAACAATAATGCCATCATTGACACCCCACCCCATCCGCAGCCTGTTCCCCATCGTAGAATTGAAAACAGCGTCGCACATGTACTTGCTGAAACCTTGCGCCGCCTGGCACGCGACCTGATCATCGCGCCCCACCCACCCCTCGCCCACGAAGCGAATTGGGCACTGGGAACAGAAGAAACAACAGAGACCTGGGCCGCAGAGGGCCCCGATCTCGCCCCCGAGCGCCCAAGGGCAGCTAGTGGTCCCGAAGCTCCCTAACCCCCGCCCTGGAATTTCATAACAACGCGTTGCGTCGTTTTGGCATCGCCCGATTCCGCTAGTTACTACCCCATGTTGGCAACACCTACAGCGCACAAGGCACGGCAACCACAGTTTCAAGCGGCGGGGGG
>CAUYUJ010014700.1:0-12500 GCA_963575745.1 Prorocentrum cordatum
CTCCTCCCCTGACCTCCTCCTCCTCCTCCTCCTCCCCCTCCTCCCCACTCCATCATCCCTCCCCTCCTCCCTCCTCCCTCCCTCCTCCCAACTTCCACATCCCTTCTCCCTCCTGTCTCCTCCCTCGGGCCCTTTGCCTAATCCCTGGAGCCTCAATCCTCAGTCCTGGGGAGTTGTTAAGGAGCACCCGAGAAGCCTCCCACTAGATCCCATCGAACATCCAATAGGCTGCAGACCCACAACGCAGGCACGGTGGCGGGATGAGCCGAAGGCCATTAGATCCGCCGCCCCCTGCTTGCAGGGGTGCACGGCGTGCTGGACGAGCTGTTAGGTTTTGGTTTTGGTTCTTTTTCCAAAAGAACTCCCCAGTGGGCTCCGGCAGAACCCGCCACCGTGCGCAAAAAACGGCCGTTTCGCTCGGGACATCCTCAAAAAATCGCGAAGATGGCCCAAGATGGCCTCCAAGTCCGCCCGAGATGGTCCAAGACGGCCTCCAAAACGGCCCAAGAGAGTCCAAGACGGCCCAAGACGGCCCAAGAGGCCCCCCAGAGGCCTCCCAGACGGCCCAAGAGGCCTCCAAGAGGTCCTCCAGGAGAGTCCGAAGAGGCCAAAATCATTGATTTTCCCTTGGTTTTTGAAGGATTTGGGCATTTGCGCCTTTTCGGCTCTCCGACGGCTCAAGACGGCCCAAGAAGCCCCCAAGATCGCCCAAGAGGCCCCCAAGAGAGCCCCCTGATGGCCCAAGTGGCCTCCAAGATGGCCCCTAGAGGGCCCCAAGACGGCCCAAGAGGCCTCCAACACGCCCAAGATGGCCTCCAAGACGCCCAAGATGGCCTCCAAGACGGCCCTGGAGCGCCCCAAGAGGGTCCCCCGTTGGCCCAGAAAGGCCCCCAAAACGGCTCCCGACGGCGTCAGACGTGCCAGGAACCCACCAAGATGGCCGAAGTTGGCTCGAAGCTGGCCCAAAAGGGCCCAAGAGGCCCCCAAGAGGGCCTCCAGGAAGGCCAAAAGATGCCAAAATCACTGATTTTCCCAAGGTTTTTGATGGATTTGGGCATTTCCCTTCTTTCGGCCTTCCGACGGCCCGAGACGGCCCAAGAGCCCCCAAAGATCGCCGAAAGATCGCCCAAGAGGCCTCCAAGACGACGACGATGACCATCAAGACGCCCACGTGTTCCCCGAAGGCTTTCCAAACCGATTCGGGGAACACATGGTCCGATGGCTTGGCAGGTCTGGCCTCAACGTTCGGCCACATAGGCGCTTCCACAAAGGCAGGGGGCGGCGGTGATTCGCCGTAGGCGTCTTCGATCCGCCGCCCCCTGCTTGCAGGGGTGCACGGCGTGCTGGACGTTTCAGGTTTTGGTTTTGGTTCTTTTTCCAAAAGAACTCCCCAGTGGGCTCCGGCACGTCCCGCCGGGGTCCCGGGAGGAAGCCGAAAGGACCTCAATCCGGAAAAAATCCTCCAAAAAACGGCCGTTTCGCTCGGGACATCCTCAAAAAATCGCGAAGATGGCCCAAGATGGCCTCCAAGTCCGCCCGAGATGGTCCAAGACGGCCTCCAAAACGGCCCAAGAGAGTCCAAGACGGCCCAAGACGGCCCAAGAGGCCCCCCAGAGGCCTCCCAGACGGCCCAAGAGGCCTCCAAGAGGTCCTCCAGGAGAGTCCGAAGAGGCCAAAATCATTGATTTTTCCTTGGTTTTTCAAGGATTCTGGCATTTGCGCCTTTTCGGCTCTCCGACGGCTCGAGACGGCCCAAGAAGCCCCCAAGATCGCCCAAGAGGCCCCCAAGAGAGCCCCATGATGGCCCAAGTGGCCTCCAAGATGGCCCCTAGAGGGCCCCAAGAGGGCCCAAGAGGCCTCCAACACGCCCAAGATGGCCTCCCAGACGCCCAAGATGGCCTCCAAGACGGCCCTGGAGCATTCCAAGCGGGCCCCAAGTCGGCCCATAGAGGCCCCCCAAACGGCTTCCGACGGCTTCAGACGTGCCAGGAACCCACCAAGATGGCCGAAGTTGGCTCGAAGCTGGCCCGAGACGGCCCAAAAAGCCCCAAAGATCGCCCAAAGCTTGCCCAAGAGGCCTCCAAGACGGCCAAGATGACCTTCAAGATGCCCACGTGTTCCCCGAAGGCTTTCCAAACCGATTCGGGGAACACGTGGTCCGATAGCTTGGCAGGTCTGGCCTCAACGTTCGGCCACATAGGCGCTTCCAAAAAGGCAGGGGGCGGCGGTGATTCGCCGTAGGCGTCTTCGATCCGCCGCCCCCTGTTGATTCATCACAGGGGTGCCTGGCGTGCTGGATCCTTTCGGTTTTGGTTCTTTTTCAAAAAGAACTCCCCCTGGGGCTTCGGCGCGTTCCGCCGGGGTCCTGGAAGGCCGCGTAAACCACCTCAGCGTCCACAAAAAAATCATTCAAGACGGCTCAAGATGGCCTCCAAGATGGCCACGTTGGCCCAAGATGGCCTGCAAGATGGTCCAAGATGGCCTCCAAGTCCGCCCAAGATTGGCCAAGACGGCCTCCAAGACGGCCTAAGAGAGTCCAAGATACCTCCAAGTTCGCTCAAGAAGCATCCAAGACGGCCCAAGAGGCCCAAGAGGTCCTCCAGGAGGGCCCGAAAGCCAAAATCATTGATTGCCCGTTGGTTTTTGAAGGATTTGGGCATTTGCTCCTTTTCGGCTTTCCGACGACCCAAGGCCCAAGACGGCCCAAGAGGCCCCCAAGATCGCCCCCACAGCGCCCAAGAGGCCTCCAAGATGGCCTCAGGACTGCCTAAGAGGCCCGCAAGACGGCCCCAAGAGGGCACAAAGACGACCCAAGAGGCCTCCAAGACGCCCGAGATGGCCTCCAAGACGGCCATGGAGCACCCCAAGAGGGCCCCAAGTCGGCCCAGAGGGGCCCCCCAAACGCCTTCCGACGGCGTCGGACGGGCCAGGAGCCCACCAAAACGGCCGAAGATGGCCCTCAGATGGCCCAAGACGGCACACGAGGCCTCCAAGAGGGTCTCCAGGAAGGCCAGAAAAAATCAAAAAACATTGATTGTCCTTAGATGTTTGAAGGATTGTGACATTTGCTTCTTTTCGGCCTTCCGACGGGCCGAGACGGTCCAAGAGCGCCCAAAGATCGCCCAAGAGGCCTCCAAGATGGCCCCAGAACAGCCCAAGAGGCCCCCAAGACGGCCCCAAAAGGCCCCCAAGACGGCCCAGGAGGTCTTTAAGACGCCCAAGATGGCCTCCAAGACGGCCCTGGAGCATTCCAAGAGGGCCCCAAGTCGGCCCAGAGGGGCCCCCCAAACGGCTTCCGACGGCGTCGGACGGGCCAGGAGCCCACCGAAACGGCCGAAGATGGTCCTAAGATGGCCCAAGACGGCCCAACAGGCTCCCAAGAGGGCCTCCAGGAAGGACCAAAAAGACCAAAATCATTGATTTCCCATTAGTGTTTGAAGGATTGTGGCAGTTGCTTTTTGTTCGGCCTTCCGACGGCCCGAGACGGCCAAAGTGCCCCCAAAGATCGCCCAAGAGGCCCCCAAGACGGCCTAAGAGGCCCCCAAGACGGCCCAAGAGGCCTCCACGCTCAAGATGGCCTCCAAGACGGCCCAAGAGCCCTCCAAGACGTCCTCCAAGAAGGCCCGAAAGGGTCAAAATGGCCCCCACACGGCCAAGATGACCTTCAAGATGCCCACGTGTTCCCCGAAAGCTTTCCAAACCGATTCGGGAAACACATGGTCCGATAGCTTGGTAGGTCTGCCCTCAACGTTCGGTCACATAGGCGCTTCCAAAAAGGCAGGGGGCGGCGGTGATTCGCCGTAGGCGTTTTCGATCCGCCGCCCCCTGTGGTTGTCACAAGGGTGCCTGGCGTGCCAGTTGCTACCGCTTTTGGCTTTGGTTCTTTTCCAAAAGAACTCCCCCTGCCGATTCGGCCCGTCCCGCCGGCCACCTGGAAAAAGCGCAAACGACCGCAAACGACCTCAACGTCCGCAAACAATGGTCCAACACGGCTCAAGATGGCTTCTAACTTGGTCACGTTGGCCCAAGATGGCCTCCAGGATGGCACAAGATGGTCAAAAATGCATCCCAATCCGCCGAAGAAGCCACTAAGACGGCCCAAGATGGCTTTAAGATGCCTCCGAGTCCGCCCAAGCAGCCTCACGAAGGGCCGAAGACGGCCCCAGAGGCTCCCAAGACGCCCTCGAGACATCCTCCAAGAGGGCCCGAAGAGGCCAAAATCATTGGATTGGATGTACTTAGGTTTTTGACGGATTTGGGAATTTGCATCTTTTCTGCCTTCCGACAGCCGAAGACGGCCCAAGAGGCCTCCAAGATGGCCAGAACGGCTCAAGGGGCCCGTAAAACAGCCCCGAGAGGGCCCCAAGAGGCCTCCAAGACGGCCCTGGAGCACCCCTAGAGGGCCCCAAGTCGGCGACGTCAGACGGGCCAGGAGGCCACCAAGACAGCCCAAGATGGCCTAAAGATGGCCCTAGACGGCCCAAGAGGCCCCCAAGAGGCCTCCAAGACGGCCCTAGGGGCCTCCAAGAGGTCCTCCAGGAAGGCCCGAAGAGGCCAAAATAATTGATTTCCAATGGGTTTTCGAAGGAGTTGGGCATGTGCTTCTTTTCGGCCTTCTGACGGCCCGAGACGGCCCAAGAGCCTCCAAAAATCGCCCCAAGATCGCCCAGGAGGCATCCAAGATGGCCAAGCAAGGCCCCAAGAGGGCCCCAAGACGGCCCAAGAGGCCTTCAAGACGCCCAGGATGGCCTCCAAGGCGGCCCTGGAGCACCCCAAGAGGCCCCAAGTCGGCCCAGGGAGGCCCCCCAAACGGCTTCCGAGGACATCAGACGGGCCAGGAGGCCACCAAGACAGCCCAAGATGGCTTCAAGATGGCCCTAGACGGCCCAAGAGGCCCTCAAGAGGTCTCCAAGACGGCCCTAGAGGCCTTCAAGAGGGCCTCCAGGAAGACCCGAAGAGGCTAACGTCATTGATGTTCCATAGGTTGTTGGAGGATTTAGGCATTTGCTTCTGTTCGGCCTTCCGACGGCCCGAGACGGCCCGAGAGTCCCCAAAATTCCCCCCGATATCGCCCAAAAGGCCTCCAGGATGGCCCCACGAGGCCCCCAAGAGGTCTCCAAGACGGCCCAAGAGGCCTGCAAGAGGGCCTCCAGGAAGGCCCGAAGAGGCCAAGAGTATTGAGTGCCCATATGTTGTTCCCCAATCAGAGCTTGCCTCTATAGGGGTCCTAGCGGATTAAAGGGTTAGGTAGTCTGTGCCGCCGATTGCCCGGGTGGCCGGGGCCGGGTGCCCGGGTGCCCGGGGGTGCCCGGGGGTGCCCGGGTGCCCAGGTGTGTGGCCGATTTCGGTGGCCGGGGCCGGGTGCCCGGGTGCCCGGGGGTGCCCGGGGGTGCCCGGGTGCCCGGGTGCCCAGGGGTGCCCGGGTGCCCGGGGTGCCCAGAAGTGCCCGGGGGTGCCTAGCCTAATAGCCCTATATCCCTATAGCCCAATAGCCCAATCGCCCTATATCTCCATAGCACTATAATCTTATAGCCCTATAGCCGTACAGCCCTATAGCCCAATAGCCCAATAGCCCAATAGCCCCATAGCCCCATAGCCCTATAGCCCTATAGCCCTATAGCCCTATAGCCCTATAGCCCTATGATCCTAACGCCCTATAGCCGTATATAGCCCTGTAGCCTTATAGCCCTATAGCCCGAATAGTCTTATAGCCCTTAGCCCTACAGCCCTATAGCCCTGTAGCCCTATAGCCCCATAGCCCTAAAGGCTTCTTGCCCTAAATCCCTATGGCCACATCGCCCTATAGCCCTATAGCCCCATAGCCCTAAAGCCCTAAAGCCCCATAGCCCCCCCAAAATTCTGATTGGGGTTTTTCTCTGGTATCATTGGAAGATTTCGGCGTTTGCTTCGTTTCGGCCTTCCGACGGCCCGCCCAAAAAAATCACCCCAAGATCGCCCAAGAGGCCTCTTAGATGGCCCCAGAACGGCCCAAGAGGCCTGCAAAACGGCCAAGATGGCCTCCAAGACGACCCTGGAGCACCCCAAGAGGGCCCCAAGTCAAGTCGGGCCAGAGGGGCCCCCAAGACGGCGTCCGACTGCGTTAGACGGCCAGGAACGCCCCAAGATGGCCAAAGAGGCCCCCGAGAAGCCCACAAAGGCCCCCAAGAGGCCTAAGGAGGCCCCCAAGATGCCTCCAAGAGGCTCCCAGGAAGCTCCCAGGAGGCCCCAAGAGTGCCCCCAAAGGCTCCCAAGGTGCCTCCTCCTCCTTCTCCTCCTCCTCCTCCTCATCTTCCCCGCTATCCTCTTCCAAGTGTTCCCCGAAGGGTTTCCACAACGGCTGGAGGAACACATGGTCCGATAGCTTGGCAGAGCTTGTGCCACAACGCTCGGCCACATGGGCCATTCCAGAAGGCAGGGGGCGGCGGTGATTCGCCGTAGACGTCTTCGATACTAGAGGCATGTCAGGATGGGGTCCGAGTAGATGGGGTCGGAGGATCGCGCCGCACCGCAGATGCATCGGCGATACATCACCGATGCATCCGCGATGCATCGGCGACGTCGGCGATGCATCGGCGCCGCTGGCGTGGGGAAAAGCGGGATCCACATCGAACCGCATCGGCGACGCATCGGCGATGCGGGGCGATCCTCCGACCCCACCTGCTCGGACCCCACCTGGGAGGCCTGCACACGCACCAGTCCGGAGCCCAGGATCGGCCCGGCCAGGATCGGTGCGTCGGGCGCCCTGCGACAGCGAGGGGAAGGGCCGGCTGGGGCAACGGCGGCCCCAATCCGCTCGAAATCGGTCCCTGGACCCCTCCAGGGCTCCGTCCTGGCGTTGTTTGGACTCGGATCCAGCCGTGGCGACGAGAAGCCTCCAGGAGGCCCAGCAAGAACAGAAAGGCGGGGAGGGCCAGCCCCGAGATCCGACGTAGCGAATTACAGCGTCACGGCCGGAGCCCCGGACCCCGTCTTTCAGGGGCCATCTTTCGAGCCAGATCGATCTCCGAGCGCCCCGGTTCGGGGCCCGAAACTGGGCGACGATGCCCAGCTCGAAGAAATGAGACGCCAGCATCTGAGGGAACGCCGTAGATATGGACAAAGAACACCCGTGGACATGGCTAACCACACATAGCATGGCATGTCCTCCCTAGAAGTCCCTACCCTTTCCCCTCGCAGGTTTTTCAACGTGGATCGTTTTTGACGGTTCCAGGGCCCAGCGAGGGCCCCCGAAGGCCGAGAACGACGAAAAAACTCCGCATTGTCTTTTCCATACGTTGGACGCCATGGAGATGGATCGTGCCCGTACTGTTGGCAGCAGACCCCCTGGCCGGAGGACGACGACGAGGACGACGAGGAGGACGGGGAGGACGAGGAGGAAGAGTAGAAAGAGGAGGAGGAAGGAAGGAGGAGGAGGAGGAGGAGGAGGAGGAGGAGGAGGACGCGCGCGGCCGCCTAGCGTTCAACCTGCCCGCGTAGGTTTCTGACCTCTCTGCACGCTGAGATTGAGGAGGAGGACGCACCGCATGACGCGGGGCGGTTTTACACGCGACCCCCGACCCCAGTAGGAGGAGGAGGAGGAGGAGGCGAAGAAGAAGGATGACAATGAGGATGAAGAGGAGGAGGAGGAGGACGACGACGACGATGGGAAAGACGACGAAGACGATGACGCGACGACGACGATGACGACGACGACGACGACGACGACGACTGCCCCTCCTCAAAGGGAGGCCCACCGGGCGGGGCGGCCGCGCGAGCGGACGCCGGGCCTGCTCGCACAGCAGGCGCCGCGCGGATGGGCCCCGCGCGGGCGGCGCCTGCGGCTTGGGGGCCGCAGCGCCGCGAGCCTTCGCGCGGCGGGCCAAAGCCGCCGCCGCCACAGCCGACGTCGCCGCCGCCGCCGCCACAGCAGTCGTCGTCGTCGCCGCCGACGCCGCCGTCCATCCCCTCCTGCTCCTCTTCCTCCTTTTCCATCTGTGCCTCCTCCTCCTCCTCCTCCTCCTCCTCCTCCCTCCTCCTCCTCCTCACACCTCCACCTCCTCGCTCCTCCTCCTCCTCCTCCTCTGCCAGTCCTCCAACTCCGCAACTCCGCCACCTATTCTACACAACTACTACTACTCACTACTATCTTCAACTACAACTACTACTATTACTACACAACCTACTACACACTACTACTACTACTAACTAACTAACTAACTAACTAACTAACTAACTAACTATTACTACTACTACTACTACTACTACTACTACTACTACTACTACTACTACTACTACTACTACTACTACTACTACTACTACTACTACTACTACTACTACTACTCCTACTGAGTACTCACAACTCACTACTCACTACTCACCTGCCCACAACTCACTACTCAGTATCCGCTGCTCGCTACTCGCTACTCCTTACTCCTTACACAATACTCGCTGCTCACTACTCACTACTCACTACTCGCTACTCCCAACTCGCTACCCGATACGCAATATTCTCTACCCACTACGCACTACTCACTACTCAATACGCACTACTCCCTACTCCCTACAAACTAGTCACCACTCACACGTCACTACTCACTAATCACTACTCACTACTCACTACTCACGACTAACTACTCACTACTCACTACTCCCTACTCGCTACTCCCTACGCACTACCCACTACTCACTACCCGCTTCTTGCTTCTCACAACTCACTAATCACTACTCCCTACTCACTAAACATTACTCACTACTCATTAATCACTACTCGCTACTCCCTATTCGCTACTCACTACTCCCTACTCGCTACTCACTACTGACTACTCCCTCCTGACCACTCACTACTCACAATGCCCTACTCACTACTCCATATTCACTACCCGCTACTCTCTACTCGCTACTCACTACTCACTACCCACTCCCCACTACCCACTACTCACTACTCACTACTCACTACTCGCTACAGACTGCTCGGTACTGACTACTCCCTACTCACTTCTCACTACTGACTGCTCCCTCCTGGTTACTCACTACTCACAATGTCCTACTCGCTACCCACTCTTAACTACTCGCTACTCCCTACTCGCCTCTCACTACTTACTACCCACTCCCCACGACCCAATACTCACTACTCACTACCCACTACTCACTACTCACTGCGCACTACTCCCTACTCACTACTCACTACTCACTACTCAGTCCTCATTACTCGCTACTATCTACTCACTACTCCTATTCACTACTCACTATTCGCTACTCACTACTCGCTACTCACTACTCGCTACTCACTACTCACTAGTTTCTACTCAATACTCACTACTCACTGTCCCGAGGCCAGACCCCCCCTTGCGGGAGAGGCCGCCTCCCCGGCCCCCTGTTCGGCGAAGAGCGGGGGAGGGGGGGGGGATTCGAACCGAATCCCCCCCCCTCCAGCGCCAAGGGGGGGAGGGGGGGAGTCCAGAACCCCTCCCCCCTCTTCAAGGGGGGTGGGGAGGGCCCCCCCTTTGAAGGGGGGAGGGGGTGGGTTCTGCGAGCACACCCCCCCTTTTCAATTACAGGGTCATCCACTGGCGCGCTTTCGGTGATCAGCGGGGCGAGCGCCAAAATGGCACGGGAGAAAAAAGACCCCGAGGGTAGGTCGCCAAATTTGAGGATACGAAGTCGAAGTATAGAGGGTTGGGACGATAGGATGTTTTTCCTCGCTGGCCAAAGACAGGCTGGGACAACAAGGCCAGCTGTCTGGCACGGGATAACTCACAACACGGGCAAGGTCGGATCCTGGGGAACCGAGAAAGAAGGCAGCGGCGGCACGGGATCGGGTACCGCAGGAGCGGGAGAAAGAGGAGGGAGGAGGAGGAGGAGGAGGAGGAGGAGGAGGCGAAGGAGGAGGAGGAGGAGGAGGAGAGAAGAGCGAGGAGAAGGAGGAGGAAGAGAACGAGTAGGAGGAGGGGGTGGAAGAGGAGGAGGAGGAGGAGGAGGAGGCCAACGACGACGACGACGACGACGACGACGACAACGAAGAGGGACGCAGGGCACAGACGTCACTCCATGGGCCCAAGCCCCCGACGTCACGATTTCGTCACAACGTCGACCCCGAAAGGTCTCGACCCATTCCCCTGGAACGGTTTCTCATCCCGAGCCTTTTTTGACGGCCCCGAGGCCTGGTGAGGGCTCCCAGAGGCTGAAAACAGCAAAGAACCTTCTGTCCTGATTATTTCATAACTCGAGGGGGTCTGGGGGACGGGCACGGCAGAGACCGTGAGGCGGCAGGGCGCGTGACGAAGGCAGGGCGCGTGAAGGAGGAGGGGGCGGAGGCGGCAGTGCGCGTGACGGAGGCGGAGGCGGAGAAAGACGAGGAGGAGGAGGCTCAGGAGCAGGAGGAGGAGGAGGAGGCTCAGGAGGAGGAGGAGGAGGAGGAGGCGCAGGAGGAGGAGGAGGAGCCAGGACGCGTGGCCCCGCCGCCGACGCGCGCGGGGTTCCTTGCCCGCGTCCTCCGCGGCCGCCTGCGCCTCCTGCGCCAGCTCCGCCTACCGCTGCGGAAGGGGGGTGTCCCCACTGCCGCGCCCCCGGCCGTGCGGCCGATGCTCATGCTGCTGCTGCTGCTGCTGCTGCTGCTGCTGCTGCTGCTGCTGCTGCTGCTGCTGCTGCTGCTATTACTGCTCCTCCTGCTGCTATTACTGTTCGTCCTCCTCCTCCTCCTCCTCCTCCTCCTCCTCATCATCATCATCCTCCTCCTCCTCCTCCACCTACTCCTCCTTCCTCCTCCTCCCTCCTCCTCCTCTCCTCCTCCTCTCCTCCTCCTCCTCCTCCTCCTCCTCCTCCTCCCCTCCTCCTCCGCCTCCTCCTCAGCCCGCCTTCTCCGCCTCCGCCTCCCGCCTCCGCCTCCGCCTCCGCCTCGCCTCCGCAACCGCCTCCGCCCCCGCCCCCGCCCCCCCCCGCCCCCCGCCCCCGCCCACGCCACGCCCACGCCTCCTCCTCCCTCCTCCTCCTCCTTCTCCTCCTCCTCCTCCTCCTCCTCCTCCTCCTCCTCTCCTCCTCCTCCTCCTCCTCCTCCTCCTCCCTCCTCCTCATCCTCCTCCTCCTCCTCCTCCTCCTCCTCCTCCTCCTCCTCTCCTCCTCCTCCTCCTCCTCCTCCTCCTCCTCCTCCTCCTCCTCCTCCCCCTCCCCCGCCCCCTCCCCCTCCGCCTCCGCCTCCTCCTCCTCCTCCTCCTCCTCCTCCTCCTCTCCTCCTCCTCCTCCTCCTCCTCTCCTCCTCCTCCTCCTCCTCCTCCTCCTCCTCCTCCTCCTCCTCCTCCTCCTCTTCCCACTACTCTCCTCCTCCTCTTCCGTCAGGCTGCTGCTCCTGCTCCTGCCTATCGGCGCAAAACTATGAGATCTGGGCGTTGCAATTCCTGCACACCAGGCATGTTGCCCGGTTTCAGGCCCCAGGGCACTCACAGATCGATCTGGAGATGCCGCAGAAAGGTGAGGGCCTGGGGGGTCGCCTGTGACTTTTCACGATGTTGCTTTCTTTCGCGGCGCCCCCCCCCGCAACCACCCCCTGTGCCCAGCTGCTTCCTGCTCCTCATCGTGGGATCATGCGTAGGGTGCGAAGGAACCACCCTCATAATGAGCACACCCGACAAGCGAGCCTAGTTGGGGAAAAACGCTGAGGGCCTTTTTTGAAGATAATCAAATTATAGACGTTACGCGTGGGCACACTGCTATGTTTCAAATCCAAGATCGTCCCGTGGCCCGCCCCCCTACCCGCCTGCCTCCCGTCATCATTGCATGTTGATACGCCCTGGGGTATCACAATGCCGCCTGCCTGACGCCCACTTTCTGGGGTGTAGTTTTCTTGAACACGTCCTGGGTCTTGCTTGAGCGAAGAGCGGAAAGTGGAAAAAGGATGAACCCAAAAAACCTGGCGAGGCGCCCCAACCTCTTGCGGGCCTGGATACCGCAAGGCAGGTGGGTCGAAGGAGGGGGCGCTCCAAATATGCCACGCAACGTGAGAGGGACAGGCCTCGGAAAAAAATAGCGAACACTCATGCCATATTCATCTGTGAACGCCTCCCCCTCCCCCAATGTTCAAAGTTGGCGGTGGGTCTGATGAGTTGTACCTCGACCGCAGTCTCCCCCCCGCGTGCCAACTTTGAGTTTGGGGGGCAGGGGGGGTGTTCACTGATTGTTTCCCTCTACCGGATGTCCCCGAATTTGCCTCGGGACACATGCGGGCGCTGCTAAATCCCACCCGCCCTTTGGGGCGTGGGTGGTTTAGGACGTGTCCTCTTCCAGCCGCCCTTCTTTCCCTTCGGGGAAGAAAATAACATTGCTCCCTATTGATAAACACCCCCCCTCCACCAGGCGATTGGCAGCCAACCAGTAGCCATGAGGACCCCATGCTCACACATCACTCCACCATCCCTGCCAAAACACAATACAACACGCACTCTGCCTCCACATTTGGAGCATGCGCGGCCAACCCGATGCGCCCCCCCCACACCATCCCTGCTAAAAGACAATACAACGTATACTCTGGG
>CAUYUJ010014700.1:17500-27500 GCA_963575745.1 Prorocentrum cordatum
GCCAAAATGGCCGAGAGGGCCTGCGTCGCACGCTCACCTCCGCTGAGAAGCACGCCTCGCTATAGATGACTGACAAGGTGCGTCAGCGGCTTGCTGGACTTCGGCTCCAGCGAAGCCGCGATGTTCTTGCCCTTCCGCGCGCGGGCGTGCAGCGAGGGGCACGCGACAGGCTAGCAGGAACCTCCGAGCTGCCTGCGCTCGCCGCGCTGCACTCTTGCGCAGCACTGGCACCGCTTGCAGATCTTGCGGCCGTCGGCCGCCCCCAGGTCGCGGCTGCCCGCGACGCCTTCGACGCACGTGTCCAGGGGCCCGCCCGTCGCCTCAGCGGCTTCGGCGGCCTGACAACCCTTCCCACGGCTCCCAGCCGCCAAACTGGCGCAGGGCCCGTCGCCTGAGAGAGACGGCTCAAGGGGCGAACTGACGGGCGGGCTGCCGCCAGCGGAGGACGCAGCGGCCTCGGCCCACCGCTGCCTCTGACCTTCCTCGCGCCCCAGCCCCTTCGCCGCCAGGGCCGCGGCCACCACGCCAGCGGCACGCAGGGCAGGGACGCCAGGCCCCCCCTAGACGCCGTTGACGCCGCGGGCGAAGGCCTCCACATTGCACGGGTGCAACAGCAGTTTCTTGAACTTCTGGTCCAGCCAGGCCGCGCGCAAGCATCGCCTGCGGTGAAAGCCGCCGATGTCGGGCTCCACGTTGCTGCGGCGGTCGCGCAACGTGGCGGTGCCCTCATTGACGTCCTTAAGCGCGGCGCGCCGCTTGACCTTCTTGACGGCGTGGCCGTCGTCACCCATCCCGTCGAAGTCGTCGAGCGCTTGCCACGCTCGACTCCACGAGCAACCCCAGGCCGAAGTGGCCTCGGTGGTCCCCTCGCAGTCTCTCTCCAGTATGCCTTGGGCGACGTAGGGCGCATCGAAGGAGGCCGCGATGGGCGGGAACGAGTGCCTGAGCAGGACCAGCCAGCCCATCCGCCCCGTCGATGGACTGCAATGGGCCTGGGAGCGGAGTGCCCAGGGCCCTGACCGCAGACCGCGGCCCTGGGTCGCGCTGCGCCCCTCCCGGCGGCAGCTCGGCCAGCGCGCGCGCCGAAATGGCCAGCGAGAAGCCCGCCTCGCACACCACACCGTCCGAGAAAGGGGCATGCCGTCGCCATCCCCCTTGAAGCACTGCGCGCGCGCCAGGAGGTCGTCGCCTGGCGGCCTCCATGCGTGAAGCGGCTCTGGAAGCAGCAGCCTCTCCACCAGCGTCGCGATGGTGGCGCTGCTGCCGAAATTGATGAGCTAGGCGATGTCTGCCGGCAGGATCCAGCTTGACCAGCTGTCCTGGCATGCTGCGTCGATGCCAAGGGGTGCCAGGAACCCCAGGGCGTAGCTGGCAGCACGGTGTAATAGAAAGGCCCGGCGAGGAGTGGTAGCGCCTGTCGTTGGGCCATTGCTCTTGCACCACCAGCGAGCGCACGTAGCCCCGCGCGTCGTTGTTGAGCGTACCCCACTTCCTCGCCTCATGGGTGCTGCCCTTGCTGTTGAGGACCCAGCGCCTGATGTGGTGGATGAAGGCACCGTTGGCGATGTCCGCGTGCGTGCCCTGGGCTAGCTGTTTATTTTTTGCCAGCTCCTGATGTCCATGATGACAACCTTCTTGAGGTACCAGGGCGATATGCCGAGCAGGCTGATGATCTCCCCGTTGCGCCTGACGATCTTGTCTAACCCCAGCGGGTCGCAGCCTACCCTTCGCAGCGACATGATCGCAGCTCCCAGCGGTCCCGTAACCTTCTCCCACTTGGCAGCAAGCCCCGCAGCCAACAGGCATCCAGTTTTCCTAGATCGCTCTTGCCAGGGTGCAGCAGGACGCGATGGTGGCCGCGAAGATTGGGTCGAACGTCTCTGCTCTGCCCAGCATCAGGCAGGCCGTGAGCGACTTGCCATGCGGCCTTGGCTCGATGGCGTGCCGTATCTTCCTCGTTCGCCTGAGCTCCATGTCGTTGAGCCCTGTGCAGTTGATGTCGTAGAGCAAGCGTGGGGCTATACCTGTGGATACCACTTTGGCAGTCGCATAACGCCCTCGACGGAGCCCAAACAACCTGCGCAGCCGAGGTAGCCGAAGACGAGTGAGGGCGATTCTCATCCTCATTGTGGCGTTCGACCTGCGAGCTCCCTCCGAGTGGTCGATGCCAAGGTTGCGCACCAGCTGCACGCCGATCGCTCCAGTAGCTTTGCCCTGGAGCTTCTGTAGCTGGTCCCTGAGCTGCTTGTGGCTGGCGAAGACCCTGGACTTCTTGGTGGCTATCTTGAGCCTGACCTTAGCCAGGTTGCGCACGACCGCCTTGGCCGCTCTCGAGAGGTCCTTGGCGACCCTCTCCGCGCCTCTCCATCACTGGAGGACCAACTCGTCTGCGTCAAGCGCCTTCGGTAGAGCTCACTATGGGGCCACGAAGCGCACGAGGAGTGTGCCAGAATGGGCCTGGGGACGCATGCTGGCGCTGCCTCTGGAGGCTTCGGTGGAGCTCCCTATGGGGCCACAGGGGTGAGCCGAAATGGGCATGGGGACGCATGCAGTCGCTGCCACTGAGGCCTTCGGTAAAGCTCCATGTGGGGCTACGAAACGTGTGATGCGTGTGCCGACATGCACGAGAGGACGCATACGAGCGCTGCATCTGGGGCCTTCGGCCGAGCTCCCTATGAGGCCGCGAAACATCGAAGGTGTGTGCCAGACTGAGCCCGGGGATGCATGCGGGCGCTGCCACTGAGACGCTACACCGCGCGTTGGTTCTGCGCGATGTGTACGATATCTACACGAAGGCAGTGTCTGCCAATGGTCTCTCTGAGATGCTGCCGTGTGCAACTCCCAGGGCTGAAGCCCGTGGCCAAAGCGGGGACCAGCTCTCCAGCGCCAAGGCGGGAGACAGATAATTCAAAGGAAAGAAAGGAGAGAGGAGACAAAAATCGAAGAAGAAGAAGAAGCAGAAGAAGAGACGGCATAAACAGAAACTGCCAGAGATCCGCGCGGATTTCTTGGATCGGCGCCGAAGCCCCCTGAGCAAGGGGGCAGGGCATTGGAGGAAGCAGGAGGGAAGGTCACACGGGAGGGACCCAGTCGGGAGGGGGAAGCAAGAATGGTGTTGGCGGCGTCGGCATGACCGAGGAGCCCGCCATGCCACGGGACACGCGCGCGGCTACGCGCGTGTCGTAGAACTCCACCAGGAAAGAGCGGTCATCGCAGAGCTCGATCTTGGAGACCTCCAGGGCGCCGGGAAACTCGGGATGGCAAGCGAGGAGCGGGGAAGGGGGGGAGGGAGGGACGGGACGGGACAGGAGGGACAGTTGCGCAGCTGGCACGCCGCGCCAAGGAAAGGGGAACCTCGTCTGGGTCCGCGTGGGGATCCCATCCCAGGAGCCCACGAAAGTGGCGTCATTTGCGCAGTTGGCACGCACCGCGGGGGAGCGCAGAGTCTCGTCTGCGTCCATGTGGGGGAGCTCACTCCGCTGGGCCTCCCAGGAGCCCACGAAAGTGGCGACGGTCGCGCAATGGGACGCTCACCAGGAAGCGCGAGGTCCCGTCTAGGTCCACGTGGCGATCCCACTCCGCTGGGCCTCCCAGAAGCCAACGAAAGTAGCGACGGTCGCGCACTTTCTACGCCCCCAAGAGAGCGCGAGGTCCCGTCTGGGTCCGCGTGGGGATCCCACTCCGCTGGGCCTCCCAGGAGCCCACGAAAATGGCGACGGCCGCGCAATGGGACGCTCACCAGGAAGCGCGAGGTCCCGTCTAGGTCCACGTGGGGATCCCACTCCGCTGGGCCTCCTTGAAGCCAACGAAAATGGCGACGGTCGCGCAGTTCCCACGTCCCCAAGAGAAAGCGCGAGGTCCCGTCTGGGTCCGCATGGCGATCCCACTCCGAAGGGCGACGGTCGCGCACGGGAAACGCGAGGTCCCGTCCGCGCGGGGATCCCACTCCGCTGGGCCTCCCAGGAGCCCAGAGAAGAGAGAGAGAGAGAGAAGATAATGAGAAAGAAGACACAGGAGACCGAGGGCAAGAGGGACGACTGAGGGCAGACGCAGGGAAAAGAGGGGGGAGGCGGAAGGAGGTGGGCGCGCGGGCGGCCCCTCGCCCAGCACGAGCACCGCACACGCGCACAGCGAGCGCTGGGAACCGAAACGGCAGCTCGGGGGGAAGGGCGCCACGCCCGGCGCCCGTCGTTCCACACGCGCGGCCTGCGGCGAGCGAGTGCTGCGACCCTGCCGCCGGCCCCCTCTCCCGAGGGGCGGGGGGCCGAGACGGGGAGGCGAGCGGCGGGCGCAGAGGACGGGCGAGGAGAGGGGAGGCCCCGGATCGCCGAGGGGAGCGCCCGCACGCGCCGCCGAGCCCCGTGCCGGCCATGGTCGGCGTCGTCCCTCCGTGCACGCAAGACCGACGGGCTCGGCGGGTCCTGTGCCCGAGTTGATGGTGATGGTGATGATGGTGGTGATGATGATGATGGTGGTGATGATGGTGATGGTGCTGATGATGATGATACTGATGTTGATGACGATGATGATGCTAATGACGAAGACGTTGCTGATGAGTATGTTGATGATGGTGATGATAATGGTGATGATGGGAGTGATGGTAATGAAGATGATGCTGCTGCTGATGATGATGTTGATGATGATGATGAAACTGATGATGATGATGATGATGATGATGATGATGATGATGATGATGATGATGATGATGATGATGTTGGTAATGCAGATGATGATGATGATGATGATGATGATGATGATGATGCTGGTAACGCAGATGATGATGGTGATGATGATGCTGATGATGATGATGATGGTGATGATGATGCTGATGACGGTGATGATGATGGTGAAGGTGATGATAATGATGATGATGATGATGATGATGATGATGATGGTGATGATGATGATGATGATGATGGTGGTGATGATGATAATGGTGATGATGGTGATGATGATGATGAGATGATCGTGATGATTGTGATGATGGTGATGATGATGCTGCTGATGATGGTGCGTGCGAGGACCGACTCTGGCAGTGTAGCAGTTCTGCCAGAAGAGCAGCAGCAGCAGCGCGGTCTGGCGCAGCGTTGCCTCCTGCACGCTCGGCAGCGCTCCTCTGCATCAGCTCTGTCTTCGTCGCAGCGGCACGCGTCGGCAGGAAGGGGACGACCCAAAGCCAGCCAACCCTGGCTCCGCAGAGGAACAGCACAAAGCGGCATGAACACAAACTTTCGCAAATCCGCGCGGATCTCTCGGATCGGTGCTGGCCCCTCCTCTTGTGCCGTTTTTTTCTCTTTCGGCTCGCCCCACAGTGTGGTAGGTCACAGCACAAACTTGGGACTTCCGTCGGAGATCTACCGATCCGGGCCAATCCAAACCCGGGCCAGCCAAGCTTTGAGGGATCCTGCAAGACCCTCCTGCAGGATTCTGGCGCTCTGACTGGCCCCCTGCTTGCCTTGGCCCCCGTCTCTTGGGCCCCGATCCCCATGGTCTTCGAGGGGCTCCGGCCGTCGGCGGCCGTCGCCGCCACCCGGCCGTGGCGGGCTGGCTGGTCGCCAACCGCCGCCTCGAGCGGAGTGCCGCGGAGCGCGCGCGGAGGGCGCCGCCCTGGGCACCAGTGAGACTCCAGGCGGCACACGGGCGGCCCCCCACGGGTGGCCCGGCTGGCCTCGGCAGGCCCCCATGGGCAGCCCAGGACGGTCCCAGTTCCCCAACCCGACACGGGGGGAGGCCAGCCGGGACAGTCTTGGGGGGCTGCCTGGGAGCAACCCGAAGCCTCACCACCCTGATGGGTGCTCAGGCACGGCTGCTCCGTGTCGTGACGACTCGTGCGCTGGCTGCTGACACCGCGTGGATCGTTCAACACTGAACGATCGCGGACTTCGAGTCTCGCGGATCGTGCAATGACGGCCGATTCTGGGCCACCGGGGGCGTTCGGCCATGAACGCCCACGCTGGGGTCACCGCCGCGCAGGCACGACGTGAGGCTACCGTACTCAGCAGACGGGGACTTTTGCACGATGCCGACAAAAGACGTTCCCCTGCCACTCTCTTGGCACCACCCCGCGCGAAAGCGATCCTGCGAAAAAGATGGCACTCTCCCGCCACTCTGCTGCCGTTTTCCGTGAGGGTGGCCGACAGGGGGGGGACCAGCTCAGGGGGGGAACGTCGAGCTTGAACATCGGCGCCACATCGTCGATAGATCGGCAATGGGCCCTCGACAGCGAGACTGCACGCTCCTGGGCGCAGTAGGCTCTTGGCGATGACTGGGCGATTGGGGTCCATGTATCCCCCCCTGAGCCAATGCTCCTCCTCGTCTGGCTTTCGGGTCTCAGCTCGGGTCCCTGGAAACCGCTCGGGAGGATCAGCGCACCCCTCGGCGGCGCAGCTGCTGGAAAGCACCCCGAGGCTGGAGAACGGCCGAGAATCGACGAAAATGCCCGAGCACCCTCGTCCTCGAGCCCCTGCGCCCATGCCCCCTCGGACGCAGCCCCTGAACCTCCGCGCACGCCGCCGAGGCAACCGTCGCCAGGCGTGCTCGCATTGGCGGCGCCAGAGCATGCTCTTATCTCGATTCTGGCGAGCTCACTTGCACGGCACTCCCCTCCTCCCCCTCCACCGCCAACTCAAGCAGCGCCGGTCGAAGAGGCGCGCGAGTGAGCCCCGACTTGCGTGAAGTCCAGCCTCGCCGCGCACCCCCTTCCTCTGGGGAGCCCACAGAAAACGTACACACCCAACCACGTGCATGAACACGGCCCCCCCCAGTCCGCGAGACCGGCCGCGTGACACGAACGTTCGCGCAGTGCGCATTCTCGAAACCAGCGTGGCTTCATGTCCGCGCACGTCCTCCTGTCCCTCCTGGCTCTCTCCATGCGAGTGAACCTGCCAGGCTCCACGACACGAGGCGTCCTCCCACGCGCGCCGCCGAGGCGCCCGTCGCCCGACGTGCCCGCCTCGGCGGCGGGCGGGCGGAGGGCGCGCCCCCGGGCGAGAGGCGCGCTCGGCGCCTCGGGCACGATGTCGCGGTCCAGGCTGTGGCCGCCCGTCAGCCGCACCGACCTGCCGAGCCCGCGGGGCAGGCAGGGATCGACGAGTCGGATCGGCGATCGACGCGAGTCGGATCCAGTCGAGAGGGGCCGAAACGGCGGAAGTCGGCAGGCTGGTAGGCCTGAGGAGGAGGAGGAGGAGGAGGAGGAGGAGGAGGAGGAGGAGGAGGAGGGAGGTTGGAGGAGGAGGAGGAGGAGGAGGAGGAGGAGGAGGAGGAGGAAGGAGGAGAGGAGGAGGGATGAGGAGGAGGAGGAGGAGGAGGAGGGAGGAGGAGGAGGTGGGTGGAGAAGTCGGAACCCAAATCGGAAGAACCGAGACGGGCCCTGGGCAGGCGGCCCGGCGCTAGCTCCGGCGCGCAGGACGGGGGGGGGAAGAGAAAGGGCCCCCGCCCTCGCAGCCACGACGCGGCGCAGCTCGAAGCACAGTCTCGACCCCAGGAGGGGTCTTGGGGAGCGACGTCGAGCGGAGCTGCCAGCACTGCTCCCTCTCGACTTTTCTCTGGGCGTGTGCAGCTCCCACCCCTCGGCCGCCCCCTGTATCCCTCCTGATCACCAGAGGAAGAAACATCCACATCGGCAGGAGCTTCCAGAACAGCGCAGACCTCAGAAAGTTTGGGCCTTTCAACTGACATGCCAATCGACATGAACCATCGAAATGCAGGTTCCCCCCCACCCACCCCGACACACCCAACACGACTCCTTATCACCCTGCGAGTGGTCTGTGGGGCATCTAAGTACACTCTGCTACGACGAGGTCGGCGATGTATCCGTCAGCAGGAACAAGATGAGAAGAAAAATGGGGATCGAACACACACCGGTGCCGCCACTCCCCAGACCTCTCCAGGGGTGTCTTCTGACCAAAGTTTTGAGGAGAACCCAGCCGTGGCGATGAGGGCTCTCGAGGACGAGCAGCGGTATCGGTACATGTTCCTCCCCTGAAGAAGACTACAAGCCCCCTCCGCTAACGTGGCGAATCCCTAATCTAAGCTGACCCAGGCCCTGTCGACTCTGTGCCAAAGCTAACCTGATCCATTAAAGCTAACGTGACCAACGGCTCGGCGACACCAGTGTGTCACGCGCGCGCTGTAGTAAATGATGCACCAGAATGGGGCGACACAGCAACATGCAATGTAAAAGTGCCAACTGTATCACTAATCCCTCTGAGTCTCCAATGAAGAATCTAGCTGGCGCTGACGCGAGAGCAACTTTCGCAAATATGGATTTGGTAAGCGCTGAGGCGAGAGCAGCATTCTCAAGGATGGATGTGGCTGGCGTTGAGGCGAGAGCAAGGTTCGAAATCGTGGATGTGGCCGGCGCTGAGGGGAGAGCAACTTTCGAAAACGCGGATGCGGCTGGCGCTGAGGCGGGAGCAACATTCGCGATCATGGATGTAGCCGGCGCTGAGGCGAGAGCAAACTTCGCAATCGGGGTGTGGCCAGCGCTGAGGCGAGAGCAATTTTCGCAATCGTGGAGGTTGCCGTCGCCGAGGCGAGAGCATCCGTCGTAATCATGGATGCGACCGGCGTTGAACAGAGCAACGTTCGCAACTACGTATGTGGCTGGCGCTGAGGCGACAGCAGCCGTCGTAGTCTTGGATGTGGCTGGCGGCGAGAATGACGTTCGCAATAACACATGTGGCCGGTTTCGGAGGCGAGGGCAACGTTGGCAATCATTGGTGTAGCCGGCGCTCGTGCGAAAGCAACATTAGCAATCGTGGATGTGTCCTGCGCTGCGCGGCGAAAGCATCACTCGACATCATGGATGTAGCCAGGGTTAGAGCCAACACGAAGTCGATGTAATGGATGTGGCCACTGGTGAGGCGAGAGTATCCGTCGCAATCGTGGACGATGTGTACCACTGCACACGCGCATTGGCTCTGGCGCAACCACTAGCACCATTGAGACTAACAGCCTCAGAAGCAGCAGCACCATGCGCAGCGGAAGCAACACTAACGCCAACAGCAGCAGACGTAGTAGAGCAAGCCACACAAGCGACACCAGCAGTACCTCCTTGACCAGCACGACAGCACACAGCACCACCACCGAGCGCACCAGCACTAGCGACACTAGCCTAGCAGCACCAGTGTGACGACCACGTCGGGCAGCAGCACCACCACGCGACGCAGCACAAGCGCCACCAGAAAGAAGCAACTCTGTGACCACAACGACTGCAAGCAGCAACACCAAACGCATCAGCACCAGCGCCACCAGCAGCACCACTGTGACGAACACGCCGGGAGCAACAGCGCCAAGCGGAGCAACACAAACGCAACCAGCAATACCAGTGCGACCAGCACGACGGAAAGCAGCAGCACTACACGCACCAACACACGCGCAAAGAACAGCACCGCCGCGACGCGCTCGACAGGATCCAAAGGCGAGAGCAATTACTGCAATCATGTGTATGGCCAGCTCCTGGGCGAAAGCAACATTTTCAATCAGATTTCGCTGGTGCCACTGCGAGAACGACATGCTCAATGAAAGATGTGGCCAGCGCCTAGGCGACAGCGACATTTGTCATCAGACATGTGACTGGCGCCACAGCGACATCGACATGCTCAATGGAAGATGTGACTGGCGCCTAGGCGACAGCAGCATTTTTCATCAGACCTGTAGCGTGCGCCACAACGAGAACGACATGCTCAAAGAAGAATGTCGCAGGCACCGAGGCAACAACAAGATGCTCAATCAGACATGTGGCCTGCGCCAAGGCGAGAAGGACATGCACAATGAAAAATATCACCGGCGCCTCGGCGACAGCCACATTTTCAATCCGAGATCTGGCCAGCGCCAACGCAAGAACGACATGCTCAATGAAGGACGGCGCCGGCGCCTAAACGACAGCAACAATTTCAATCAGAGGTGTGGCCCACGCACAGGCGAGAACAAGACGCTGAATGAAGGATGTCACCAACGCCCAGGCGCCAGCAACACTTTCAACCATTCCGACACCACA
>CAUYUJ010014700.1:32500-35000 GCA_963575745.1 Prorocentrum cordatum
GTGTGAGGGGTGTGCCGAAATGGGTGCGATGCCGCCATGCCAACGCAGCCACGGGGGCTCTCGGTGGAGCTCCCTATGGGGCCGCGAAACGTGTGAGGGGTGTGCCGACATGGGTGCGGTGCCGCCATGCCAACGCAGCCACTGGGGCCCTCGGTGGAGCTCCATATGGGGCCACGAAACGTTTGAGGGGTGTGCCGAAATGGGTGCGGTGCCGCCATGCCAACGCAGCCACTGGGGCCCTCCGTGGAGCGCCCTATGGGGCCACGAAACGTGTGAGGGGCGTGCCGAAATGAGTGCGGTGCAGCCATGCCAACGCAGCCACTGGGGCCCTCTGTGGAGATCCCTATGGGGCCACGAAACGTGCTGAGGGGTGTGCCGAAATGGGTGCGGTGGCGCCATGCCAACGCAGCCACTTGGTGCCCTCGGTGGAGCTCCCTATGGGGCCACCAAACGTGGGAGGGGTGTGGCCGAAATGAGTGCGGTGCCGCCATGCCCAACGCAGCCACTGGGGCCCTCCGTGGAGCCCCCTATGGGGCCACCAAACGTGTGAGGGGTGTGCCGAAATGGGTGCGGTGCCGCCATGCCAGCGCAGCCACTGGGGCCCTCGGTGGGGCCCCCTATGGGGCCACGAAACGTGTGAGGGGTGTGCCGAGATGGGGGCGGTGCCGCCATGCCAACGCAGCCACTGGGGCCCTCGGTGGAGCTCCCTATGGGGCCACGAAACGTGCGAGGTGTGTGCCGAAATGGGCGCGGCGCCGCCATGCCAACGCAGCCACTGGGGCCCTCGGTGGAGCTCCCGATGGGGCCACGAAACGTGCGAGGGGTGTGCTGTGATAGTGGGGGGAGGGATGGGGCAGAGGGAGGGGGCACGGAAGGAGTGAACGCGGCGCGCTGTCTCTTCAAAACGAGGACCCAACACCACAGGATGGCTGGGAAAAAATAATTATTCACTGCGTGGGGATCCCCACATGTGCATCTCCTTGCTGGCGCTCCCTTGGTGGTGGGACTCGGTGAGGACGAATCTGGATTTAAGTGTGACTGGGCTGCCTCTCTCTCTCTCTCTCTCTCTCTCTGCTCTCTCTGTCTCTCTCTCTCTCTCTGCCCTCTCTCTGTCTCTGCCTCTCTTTCCCTGCCTCTCTCTCTCTCTCTGCCTCTCTCTCTGCCTCTGTCTCTCTGCCTCTCTCTCTCTCTCTGCCTCTCTCTCTGTGCCTCTCCCTCTCTGCCTCTATCTCTGCCTCTCTCTCTCTCTCTCTCTCTCTCTCTCTCTCTCTCTCTCTCTCTCTCTCTCCTCTCTCTCTTCTCTCTATTCTCTCTCTGCTCTCTCCTCTCTCTCTCACTCTCCCTCTCTCTCTCTCTCGCTCTCTCTCTTCTCTTCTCTTCTCTTCTCTTCTCTTCTCTTCTCTTCTCTTCTCTTCTCGTCTCTTCTCTTCTCTTCTCTTCTCTTCTCTTCTCTTCTCTTCTCTTCTCTTCTCTTCTCTTCTCTTCTCTTCTCTTCTCTTCTCTTCTCTTCTCTTCTCTTCTCTTCTCTTCTCTTCTCTTCTCTTCTCTTCTCTTCTCTTCTCTCTCTCTCTATCTCTCTCTCTCTCTCTTTCTCTCTCTCTCTCTCTCTTCTCTCTCTCTCTCTTTCGCTCTCTCGCTCTCTCTTGCTCTCTCTCGCTCTCTGTCGCTCTCTCTCGCTCTCTCTCTCTCTCTCTCTCGCTCTCACTCGCTCTCTCTCGCTCTCTCTCGCTCTCCCTCGCTCTCTCCCGCTCTCTCTCTCTCTCTCTCTCTCTCTGCTCTCTCTCTCTCTCTCTCTCTCGTCTCTCGCTCTCTCTCTCTCTCTCTCTCTCTCTCTCTCTCTCTCTCTCTCTCTCTCTCTCTCCTCTCCCTCTCTCTCGCTGCCTCTCTCTCTCTCTCTCTTGCTCTCTCTCTCTCTCTCTCTCTTTCTCTCCTTCTCTCTCTCTCTCTCTATATATATATATTCCTCTCTCTCTCTCTCTCTCTCTCTCTCTTCCTCGCTCTCTCTCTCTCTCTCTCTCGCTCGCTCGCTCGCTCGCTCGCTCGCTCTCTCTCTCTCTCTCTCTCTCTCTCTCTCGCTCGCGCTCGCGCTCGCGCTCGCTCGCTCTCTCTCTCTCTCTCCTCTCTCTCTCTCTCTTCTCTTCTCCTTCTCTAATACTCTCTCTCTCTCTTCTCTCTCTCCTCTCGTTCTCTCATCGCTCCGCTCGCGCTCGCGCTCGCGCTCGTCGCTCGCCTCGCGCCTCTCGCTCCTCTCTCTCTCTCTCTCTCTCTCTCTTCATCTCTCTGCCTTGGCCTCTCTCCTCTCTCCTCCTCGTCGCTCTCTATCGTCTCTCTCTCTCTCGTTCCTCTCGCTCATCATCACCGCTCTCTCTCTCTCTCTCTCTCTCTTTTTCTTCTCTTTTCTCTCTCTCTCTCTCTCTCTCTCTCTCTCTCTCTCTCTCTCTCTCTCTCTCTCTCTCTCTCTCTCTCTCTCTCTCCCTCTCTTCTCTCTCCTCTCTGCTCT
>CAUYUJ010014700.1:45000-92756 GCA_963575745.1 Prorocentrum cordatum
GCCGCAGTAAGGATCTAAGCTTTCCAGCCGCCCTGGGACAGGCGCCCCCGACAGCGAAACATTTGATTTGATACCGCTTTTCGCCCTCACCGTAGCACCGCGCACAGTCGTGGCTTCCAAGCTTTGGCTGAGTATCGCCTTAGCGCAGCACACGTTCGCCTCGAAGGTCTGCAATAGCTTTAAGGATTGAGGGTTGTCTCATTTCAAAATGTGGCTCTCGCCACAGCGCCTGCCCACAATCATCTTATGAAAGTTAACAGCATTTCCAAAATATTCGTATGGCTGCAGTCCCAGGGATTGTGCTCTGGCGCGACTTAGAACTGTCAGGACGCATCAGCAACGTTGATTTGCGGTGCTGAAGCCCCAGGAATGGTCCGATGGACCGAGTTCAGATTGTCAATGCGAAACGGTCACGCTGAAATGGACTCGCTGATTCGCGAGAACAGCAACGAAGACAAAAAATAAGAGCACGAGGACGAAGACGGACGACGCGGATCACGGAGCAGGAGGACGGCGGACGACGACCGCAGCGGCGGACGACGGACGGCGGACGATGACAAAAGCGGCAGCGGACGGCCGACGGCAGACGGCGGACGGCGAGCAGCAGACGGCGGACGACGGACGACGGACGACGACGACGACGACAACGACGACGACGACGAACAAGACGACGATAGCGCTGGTGGAGGTGACGACGAAACGCCCGCCGACGCACAGGGGCGCGCCGCTCGGCCTGGCGGGCGGCGCGCGCGTCGAAGTAGCTCGCGACCACCGCGCCTTTGGGGGGGAGGCGTACACGTCGGTCGGAAGAAGTCGGCACAAAGATGAAATAGGAAGGCGGACTATATATATATATATATATATATATATCGCTCGTAACCAGAGGCGGATTCTACATATATGTATATATATATATATATATACTAGAACCATCGCGCGCGCTTCGCGCGCGCTCAG
This sequence comes from Prorocentrum cordatum, assembly GCA_963575745.1. NCBI lineage: Eukaryota > Dinophyceae > Prorocentrales > Prorocentraceae > Prorocentrum > Prorocentrum cordatum. Next base: position 45,958 of record CAUYUJ010014700.1, read on the forward strand.
GTTCTAGCCCAGGCCTGGGGGGCGCTGGACGATCTTGGACAACGCTATCAAGCACAGGCGCGCGACGGCATCTGAGGAGCTTCTGGGGTGTTCCGCATGCTTCGTCAACTGGCTGTTGGAGGCACCTCTTGGGTGCTTCTTGGGGGGGCGTCTGAGGGTCCCTTGGGGGCATCGGTTCTGCAATCTGAAGCCGTCATTGGCCGTCTTGGCTGCGTGGAAGCCCGACTTGAGGCCACCTGCGGCCAGATTGAGTTAATCCGGAAGCCTCCCGGGGGCCTCCTGGAAGCAGTTTTGACGCATCGAGGGCACTCTTGGGCTATCTTAAAGCCTCTTGGACGTCTCCTACGGGCCTTTTAGGCCCTCGGGAAGCTATTGCGGTCCTCGTCGGACCACTTGGGGGCCTCTTGCGGCCTCCTGTGGGCCTTGTGGGGGGACCGATCTGCTGTTGGGTCGCGTTCCCCTTCTTGGGCCTCTCTTGGGGCTCTTGGGGCCCTCTCGGGCCGTCTTGGGCGCCTCAAGCACCGTCTTGGGGCCCTCGCGGGCCGTCTTGGGGCCCTCTTGGAGTCCTCTTCCTCTATATGGGAGCGGTATTGGAAGCCTCTTGGGCCGTCTTGGAGCATCGGGATGCCAAAAGGCCGAAAAAATTAAAACCCGTCAAAGCCCAATCGTAAAACAATGAGTTGTGCCTCTTGGGGCCACCTTGGGAGATCTCTTGGAACCTCGTCGGCCCTCTTGGGAGCTTCTTGGGGGCCTCTTGGATCCGATTGGGGGCCTCTTGGGACTTCCCGAGAACCTCTCGGGGTAGAAAGCTCGGATTCTCGGTTCGTGTTTCCCTTCTTGGGCCTCTCTTGGGGCCGTCTTGGGGCCCTCTCGGGCCGTCTTGGGCGCCTCAGGCACCGCCTTGGGGCCCTCGTGGGCCGCGCAGGGCCCTCTTGGAAGCCTCTTCGGCTATCTTGGAGCTGTCTGGGAGGCCTCTTCCTCCTCCTCGTCCCCCTCCTCCTCCTCCTCCTCCCACTCCAACTCTCTCTCCTCCTGATCTTCCTCCTCCTCCTCCTCCTCCTCCTCCTCCTCCTCCTCCCTCCTGCAGCGTGTTCCGGAAGGCTCCCGCCGGAACATGCTGTGCACAAGTGCTGTCACTGCTCCCGCCACCGTGCCCTGGGTGGTGGGTCAGAGGCCTCATGGGTGTTGGTGTGGATCTCGTGGTTGGCCTGTCGGGGACGTCGTGAAGGCAGTTTCGCAGCTTCTCGGTAGCCGTTTTGGGACCGTTGTGGGGCCTCCTCGGGGCTGTTTTGTAGCCTACTTAGGCCTCGTTTGGGCCTCCTGGGTGCCTCTTGGGGGCCTCCTGGGGCCTCTTGGGGGCTCCTTGGGGCCTCCTGGGGCACTCTTCAAGCGGGAGGGTCGAATTTTGGAGTCGTGGTCCCCCTCTTGGGCGCATCTTGGGGCCGTCTTGGGGCTCTGTTGGGCTGTCTTGGGCGACTCTGGGGCCGTCTTGGGGCCCTCTTGGGCCGTCTTGGGGCGCCCTTGGGGGCCTATTGAGCCGTCTTGGAACGTCGGACAGCCGAAAAGGCTGGCAGGCCAAAATCGTTCGAAAACCTTCGTACAGTTGACGATTTCGGCCTCTGGAAGCGCTCTGGAGAGGCGTCTTGAAGCGTCGTGGAGTGCCTTGGGGTGCCTCTCGGGCCGTCTTGGGCCTATCTTGGGCGTCCTGGAGCGGTCTTTCGGCGACTCGGGGCCCGCTTGGGCCATCTTGGGAGCCTCTGGAGGCCCTCCTGGACTATTTTGGACCTCCCCGGCCGCCCCGTCCTCCCATGGGGGGTCGGAGGCGGCGGCCTCAGAGGCCCAGGACGCGGAAACCCTGTAAAACCACACGGAAAATGAGCCCCGGTACCCCCATGGCGGCTCTTCGGCGCTCTTGGACCGTTGGAAGCTCGAAAACGCGAGAAGCCAAAAAACATTGAAAAGACCATTGAACATATACGACTGTGGCCTCTTCGGGCCGTACCGTGATACCTATCAGACTTCTTGGGGTCTCTTGGAGGCCACCTGGAAGCCTCGAGAGCCGTCGGAAGGCTGACTTGGGCTGCTCGGGAGCGTCTTGGGCCATCCTTTCGCATTCTGGGGGCTCCCCAGGGGGGCGTCTTGGGCCCTCCTGGAGCGCTGTGGAGGCTGCCCGGAAAGGCTGGGGCAGCGGTGCCGGGAGCGTCCCCGAGATGTGGCCATATCTTTTTAGCGCGTTCCGGGAGCATCTGCCCGGAACGCGCTCGTGGCAGGGCGCCCACGTCCGAGGACGTTGGCATGGGAAACCGCAGCGCGTGATCATTCCAGCGCGTTCCGGCGAAGACCGTCCGGAACGCGCTTGGGCAAGCGCTGGGTTTGGGGAAGGCGAGTGGAGACCGTTCAGGCAGTTTGGGATGCTCGGGGCAAGAGGCGGAAGCCATCCTCATAAGACATGCAATCTTCTTGGAGCCGTCTTGCAGAAAACACAAAAAAACTGAGACCATGCAGTCGTTCCTGGAGCCGTCTTGGAGCCCTCTTGGGCTGCCCTGGAGCCTGTTGGAGCCCTCTGCGGAATGGTCTTGGAGCCCGCGCCGAGGATCTGGAAAATGTCCGGGAGCATCGCGGCGGCCTTCGAGGCCCAGGACGCCGAAACCGCGTAAAAGCACAGCGAAAATGAGCCCCGGTACTGGAGGGTCGGGCAGCTGTTTTCGGGCCCTTGGGCTAGAACCATCGCGCGCGCTTCGCGCGCGCTCAGGTTCTAGCCCAGGCCAGGGGCGCGCTGGACGATCTTGGACAACGATATCAAGCACAAGCGCGCGACGGCATCTGAGGAGCTTCTGGGGTGTTCCGCATGCTTCGTCAACCGGCTGATGGAGGCACCTCTTGGGTGCTTCTTGGGGAGGCGTCTGAGGGTCCCTTGGGGGCATCGGTTCTGCAATCTGAAGCTTTCATTGGCCGTCTTGGCTGCGTGGAAGCCCGACTTGAGGCCACCTGCGGCCAGATTGAGGCAATCCGGAAGCCTCCAGGGGGCCTCCTGGAAGCAGTTTTGACGCATCGAGGGCACTCTTGGGCTATTTTAAAGCCTCTTGGACGTCTCCTAGGGGCCTTTTAGGCTCTCGGGAAGCTTTTGCGGTCCTCGTCGGACCACTTGGGGGCCTCTTGCGGCCTCCTGTGGGCCTTTTGGGGGGACCGCTCTGCTGTTGGGTCGCGTTCCCCTTCTTGGGCCTCTCTTGGGGCTCTTGGGGCCCTCTCGGGCCGTCTTGGGCGCCTCAAGCACCGTCTTGGGGCCCTCGCGGGCCGTCTTGGGGATTTCTTGGAGGCCTCTTCGTCTATATGGGAGCGGTATTGGAAGCCTCTTGGGCCGTCTTGGAGCATCGGGATGCCAAAAGGCCGAAAAAATTAAAACCCGTCAAAGCCCAATCGTAAAACTATGAGTTAAGTGAGATACGCGTGCACTCAACGGAGGAGGAGGAGGAGAGGAGGGGACGAGAGAGGGACCAGGACAGGGCGATGGTATTTTCATGGCAGCGTGGCGACGCGCATCTCCGCCGAGCGCGGGCCCTGGTGGCCCCACGCTCAACGCGAGCGCGTGGGCCCTGACGGCCCGCGCGCTCGCGCTCTGGCACGCCTGCGGCCGCTCGGCCGACGCAGGCGTCTGGGAGCAAAGCGGGGTGGGTGGGCACCCGCGCGTCGGCCAGAGCCGAACGCTACGGACCCAAAATGGCTACCTGAGCCCACACCCCCTCCCACTTAACCTGCAGTCTACAACCAATCAGACTATACAAGTTAAGTGAGATACGCGTGCACTCAACGGAGGAGGAGGAGGAGAGGAGGGGACGAGAGAGGGACCAGGACAGGGCGATGGTATTTTCATGGCAGCGTGGCGACGCGCATCTCCGCCGAGCGTGGGCCCTGGTGGCCCCACGCTCAACGCGAGCGCGTGGGCCCTGACGGCCCGCGCGCTCGCGCTCTGGCACGCCTGCGGCCGCTCGGCCATGAGAAAAGAAAGACGCAGCCGCGCGCGCGGGGGGCGCCCCGCCCGAGTGCGAGGGCGGGATCAGAGGCTGCAAGAGCCTCGCGCGCGCGGCCACTTGCCTGCAACCTTGAGGCCTTCCGCGCCCGCGCACCCAGAGCGCGGGCGCGGCGCGTGCGCGATGCGCGCAAAAGAACCGAAAAGGGTGGCGGCGCACGAGGCGCCGGGCGCAGAGCGCAAGTGTGGCCCCGACCGCGCGGCGCGCAAGACGCGCAGCACGGCCGGGTCCAGGAAGCACGCGACGTGCGCGCAGCGTTAACTCCTCCAAGAGGGAGGATCGCAGGCGCCACCTGCGTACCGTAGGCTAAAAGAAAGAGATCGCAGGCGCCACCTGCGCACCGTAGGCTAAAAGAAACAAGCTCGCAGGCGCCACCTGCGTACCGTAGGCTCAAGGATCGCAGGCGCCACCTGCGCACGGTAGGCTGAGAGGAGGGCCGACTCACTCACAGGCCGCCGCCTTCAGCCCGCGCCCGCGATGCCGCGGGCGCTGGCGTCGGGGCACGGGGGGGAGCTCCACGCCTAGATGGAGGGCGTGTTCCCCCGGCGGTCGCGGCTCTCGCCTCCGCTGCGGTCTCCGCCGCGCTCACTGGGGTCCCGGGGGCTGCTGCCATCGCCGCCCCTCGACGCGCGACCGTCCGCGCTGGGCCAGTCGCGCTCGCTCCGGCCGCGGCTGCCCTGGTCGCCCTTGGAGTGGCCGCCCTTGCCGCTCTTGTCGCCCTTGCCGCCGCTCTTGGAGCCCTTGGCGGCCTTGCCGGAGTACTTGCCCTTGACCTTGCCGCCCTTGCCGCCCTTGTCGCCCGCGCCCTTGCCACGCCAGGCTGGGATCCCACCCCCGCCCGCGGCAGCCTCCGCGGCGGCAGCACGCCGCCGCTTTTTCTCCTGCTCGTACCAGCCGCCGCGAGGAGCGCGAAGCTGCCCAGCGTGCTTCCCGGTCTTACGCCGCGCGCGGCCGGGCGGGGTGTCGCCGCGCCGCGCCCACGCTGGGTCCCGCGCCAGACTGTGGCTGGGCGACCTCTCGCGCTTGGGCCGGTGGCGGCTGGGCGACCTCTCACGCTTGGGCCAGCTGAGGTCGCCCGGCGGGCGGTCCCCCTCAGCCCCCGCACCCGTGGCACCCGTGCTGGGGCGCTCGCCATGGCCGACACTGGGGCCCGGCGCCTCCCGCACGGTGTGGCCGCTCCGCCGGGCCTTCTCCACCACCGTCTTGGGTTTGCCGAAGGCGACGCGGCAAGCCTCGCAGTAGCTCACGTCGCACCCCTTACAGTGCCACCGCAGGGCTCCGCTGTTAGCTCCGCCCGCGGGGCACATCTCGCAACCCCAACCGTCTCCCGGGTCAAAGGAGCTCCAGCGCATCTTGAGTGCGCATGTCGGGCAGGCAGGCGGCTGGATGGTCGGCCCATCCTCCCCGTCGCTGCCTGGGTCAGGGCCGCGAGGCCGGCTCGCCCACTCCGTGACCACCGTGCACGGGTCCGTCTTGTAGAACCGATAGTTCGACCTCATGCACTCCCGCGCGCGCTTTGCGTCAGCGCGGCGCTGGAACTCCACCAGCACGCACGGCTCCCGCTTGTGGCGGTGGTCGTACAGGAAGGCGATGTGTTTGACGACCCCGAAGGGCACGACCACCTGCCTGACCACCTCGGCATCGACGTGGTGCGGTACCCGCTCGATGCGGATGATGGACTCGCCCTCGTCGTGCTGGTCACTGGGCTGCTGCTGGGCGCCCTGGCGCTGCTCCTCCTTGCGCCTACGGCGGCTCCTCGAGCGCGGCTGGCGCTGGGGCGGCCCGTCCCCCGCGCCTGGCGCCTCCTCCACCTCGGTCTTCACCTCGAAGGACCGCGGCGGCGCCCCCCCGCTCTTGGGCTTCAGGACGGCCTCACGCTTCACGATGTCGGCCTTCGGGGGGGCGCCGCCCGTCTTGGGTTTCAAGACGGCCTCCTCCTCCTGTCCCCTGCGCCCGCGATCGCGAGGCGCATCGCGCTCGCGATCGCGGCGCCTCGCGCGCGAAGGCGAGCGCAAGGGCGCAGGGCGCCTCTCGCGCTTGCGGACCTCTTCGGCGAGGCGCTCCTGGCCCGGCGACCGCGCGGGCCGCGGGCGCGCCTTTGGAGCGCCTTTGCTCTGGCGCCGCGCGGCAGCCTGGATGGCCGCACGCGCCAGCGCCGCGGTGACCGCGTCCTCTCCCGCCTCGAGGACCGGGGCTGGGGTCGACTTCCCCTCGCCCCTGCTCGAGGCGTCGTCGTCGGTGAGCTCCACGACCGCCTCCGCGTCCACTGTGCGCATCATGTCGAGCAGCCCCTTGTTGTGCTTGCAGAGCTCGCGGAGCTCCGGCATGGGCTGCCCCTGGAACTGGGCCAGGGCGAGCGCCAGCTTGGCCGCCTGGCGCTGGACCTTGATATTCGGCCCCGCGCCCACCCCCCACGCACCCCGCTTGCCGTCGACGATCACCAGCTGGCCGTGGTCCTCGCTCGCCCCCGCGGCCAAGCAAGCCGCCGCGATGCACGGGGCTGCTTCGTGGTCGTGGTTGACCATCTCGACGAGGTCCTCGCTGTCCAGCTCGTTCACCACCGTGTACAGGATGTTGTGGGCGGCACTCCGGAGCTCGTCCGACAGCGCGGCCCCCGAGACGACGACGCCGAGGGGGTTCACCGCCATGATGCTGTAGTCATGGCCACGCGCCTTGCTCTGGTCCGGGGCCACCAGGCCCACCAGGAATCCCATGATGCACGCTGCCGGAGCGCGGGGCGACGGCGCGGCTGGCGCGCAGGGCTGGGGTGCGCGCGCTGCTCGCGCGCCTCGCTCTGGAGTGGGAGATGGCTGCGGATGAGAGGACCAAGAGGAGGTGGGCGTGCCTGGGGCGATCGGGAGCGGTAGCGAAAGGGGGGTCGAGGGCGAGAGGTCCACCGGGATACCCCCACAACGCGAAGCCCCCGCCCTGACCTGAATACCCGTGGGACCCGCCTGCTGCTTTCCCACACGCCCATTAACTCCTCGCCCTGGCTCGTATCTCACCAATTCCTCCTCTCCTTCCTCCTCCGTAGTTGACCCTGCTCGCGCCGAAGGGCGCGCCCAGGGGGGGCGCCCGGGCGCCCAGGCCGGGCGTTCCGAGGGCCTCAGATCGCTCCCAAACTGGGGCGGATCGCTCCCGGCCAACTGGTCGGGGCGGGCGCCGGTCACGGCGCCGTCGTCACCGCGGGCGCCCGGGGCCAATAAGGCGTGGCCCTCCGCCATGCCTCGGGCGAACGGAGCCTGACGCCGATGGTCCTCCCAGAGGTATCCGTGGAAGGCGTCCGTGGACCACCTCCCGAACCTCTTGACCGCTTCCAGGTCGCGACAGGCGTGGTACAACGCCGTCGCGCCCCCGATGCGCAGGGAGTGGGATCCCATCTGGCCTGCGTCCACGCCGCAGGCGGCAGCCGCGAGTTGGAGGAGCCCCTGCACCTCCTCCCGCATAATCGGGTGGCCATCGGGCCGGCGGAACAGGGGGAGCCCCGCCTCGGTTCCTCGTCCAAACCGGTCCGGCAGCTCCCTCTGGAGGTCGGCGAGTGCGTCCACGACACACAACTCCACCCCCGAACGGTAATGGTTGCGTACGCAACCTGCGTTAAACTGGTCCGTCTTGGACGACGTGATCGTCAGTACTACCTCATCGCAGTCGCTGAGCCTTGCGCTGGGTGTACCTCCGCGCATCCCCTGTACGTCCTGCCCACGCACCACCCGTCCCATACTCCAGGAGCGGTCCTCTTGGACCAAATACTCCGACGCGCGGAGCATGAAAAAGTACCCCGTCATAAGCGCCGCCCATAGGATGGTCGCCTCCCGGCGCGTGGCCGTCCCGTGGGCGAACAAGTACTCTCGGAGCCAGCGCAACATCCGGGGCGTGGCCGGCAGCTTCCGTTTCGCCTTTCCGTCCCAGCGGCGGAGTCCCTCGATCGTGGTCCAGAGCCGGCGCCGATCGGAGGTCACATCCCCAAACCCGGCCAGGGTGTGGGCATATCGAATGGCGAACAGGCGCTGGCGGATGGTCGTGGCTCGCCTCTTCATCACCTTGTACAGGTACACGACATACCGGATGAGGTCATCCTCATCCGTAAGGCGGGCGTCCCGAGTCTCCCCCTGCAGGTATGGGCTCCGGCCTCGGAGCCTCCGCCAGAGTACCCAGTTACGCCACCCGGCGCTGTAATTGGCCCGCGTCCCTTCGGCAAGCTTGGCCAACATCGCCTCGGTGGCGGTCGCATCCAGCTCGCGGGGTCGGTGAGTTCACCTTGAATCCCTTTCGGGGCGCCCCCGCCGGCGTACCGCCAGGCGGCGGGCTTCACCAGCGCGGGAGCAGGGGCGCTGCGGGTACGCCGACGGGCCTTGCGCGGGGGTGGGGCCGCGCCGCCCACGCCGTCCACGGCGCTTGGCCCGGGCATGCCCGCGCCTTCCGGAACAGCGAAGGTCACCGCCCCGACCCGCTCCCCGCCTGCCCCGTCCACCCCTGTTGCGGTGGACCGCGCGGTAGCAGGGGGGTCGAGCTGGTCCGCCAACCGAGCGGCGTCGTCCGTCGTCTTCCCCGCCTCCAGCGCAGCCTCGAATGGCCCGCTTGGGCGATCGGGGGCCTGAAGCCAGGCCTTTAGCCACAGCTTAACCACCTCGTCATTAGCGAGTCGGTCGTGATCGGGCCCGACGCCCGCGCGCGCCCCGGGTGCCTCGCTTGCGCTCGCTGCCTCTACGGCCTGCCTCAGCAGGCGCTCCGCCCACTGGAGCACCCAGCGGGCCGTGCGACGCGGGAGTGCACGAGCGGCCTGCCGCATGCGCTCGGCGATCGGCATACCTCCAAGGCCCAAGGCATCCCACAGCTCCGCCGTGCCCCCCTGGGCGCACCAGATTTCTTTCGGGTGCAGGGCTCGCACGGTCCAGCCGCCCTCGGACCCTTCCAGGATCAGGGTGTTCGCATAGCCCTTCAACGGGTCGGGCTTCGCCCGTGCCGTATGGCAGGGCCCGCGCGGATCATGAATCACCACGCGCTGGGCCCGCCCGCCTCCCGCGGGCTGCCATGTGCCCCGCGGCCAAGGCATCATGCGATCCCCCGTCGTCGAGATCCGAGGGTCCACGAGCAAGGTGCCGTTGTCGAGGTCCAGGCGGAGCTCATCCAGCGGTGGCCGCCCTGCCTCCTTCCAGAGCTGGCAGAGGCCGCGTGGCTCCACGCAGGGCTGTCCCAGGGGGGGTACGGGGCCCGATGCCCGAACCCGTTCCCCGCAACCCCAAACCTGGACCGCCCGCGCGCGTGCCGTGACGTCGCCGAAGTGCGTGCACAGTAGGCGCGTCTCTGGGGAGAGTGCCACATAGCCAAGGCGCCGTAAGCGCGCCCCTAGTCGCACTGCAGCGTAGTTGACGGGGGCGTCGAGCAGCACGGCCAGTGGCCGAGTGGTGATCAGTAGCCGCTCCAGGCCCGTCGCTTCACGTCCACCGGGGTCCTCCGATAGTGACACGCACAGCCAGCGGGTCCGCGGGGCCCCAGCGGGGTCCTCGGGGTGGTCCCCGTCGTCCGGGTCCCATCGGTCACCGACATCCCACGGCGCTAGCAGCGCCGACCCACCGAGGCTCTCCCATGCCTCCCCAAAGGGGGGCCACGCGGTTCCCACCTCCAGCAGCCGCGCCCCCTCGACCTGCAGAGGGGCGTAGCGTGGTAGGGCCTCCCGGGCTCCTTTGACTTGGAGTGCAGCCGCGCGCCAGGGCCCGTCGTCTCCTGGCATCCGCAGCTCGCGCTGGGCGGCCTCCTCCACCAGTTCGCCCCACGGAGCTGCCGGCGACAGCTCGGTCCATCCGGCCTCCGCCATCCGCTGGCGTACCTCCTCCACCGTGGCACGCGTAATGAAGTCGGCCAGCTCGTTGTGGTAAGTCCGTAAGTAAAGCCCGTCCAGGACCCGGAACTTGTACCGTAGCTCCAGCATGGCCAGGACTCGAAGCAGGTGGCGCGCCACCGCGTTCCGCGCCCGGCGGCGTCGCAGCCAGCGGCTGACATTGCTGTTGTCAGTGACGTACGGCAATAGCAGCTGGAACCAGTCCGGGCCCTTCTCGGCCGCCAAGGCTATCAGGCAGAGGAGTTCGACCACCGCGATGATCTCCCCCTCCCCCTGCCAAGTGACCCCAGGGGCGGAGCGGAGCGTCTCCAGATAGGGAGCCGCCTCCGCCACGATGTACTCGCGCGAGGACCAGTCCAGCGCACCGATCCGATCCAGGGTGGCATCGCCTCCCAGCCAGCGCAGCTTGCCGAGCGCCCCCGGGAGTGCGAGGGCCTCGCGAAGGCCTAGCAGGCCCTCGAAGGAGGTCTCGAAGTTACCCTCGACCGGCATCTCAAAGCAGACGCGCAGCCAATCCAAGGTCTGGTGCCAATCGTCCCACGCAGCCTCTACCATCTCGGGGTCGCCCGGCGGATGGACGTAGGCCTGACCTGGGTCACCCGACAGCATTCGGTGGACCGCTGGGAGCTCCAGGCTCAGGGCTGGAGCTGCGCAGGCGCAGAACTGGCCGAGCCCACTTAGCTCCCTCGCGGTTCGCAGCCGGACCATGCGGCAGCCGAAGCTCAGCTCCGGCTCCGCCAATAGGAAGCGCATCTTCATGGCCTTGGGCTCCGGGAGTCCAACTCGCTCGCGCTCGAAGTCCATACTGAGCCCCCAGATAATCTGCGTGGTGGAAGGCTCCCCCTCGGCGTCCCTCTTGCTGACGTTCACTGCTTCGGACCCAAACACCTCACGTATGGAGGCATCCAACGCGTCGCAGGCCATCCACGGTCGGACCCCAATGTCGGGCTCCACCACCACAGGGTCATCCATGAGCCACTCCGAGTGGAAGTGGGTGGTGTCGTGCCAGTGCGGCTCCCCAGGCCGATAGCTCTCGTGGAGCTCCCTCGCCGCCAGGGCGAGCATCATGTAATTGCCTGGGGCTCCCGTCCACCCAAACACCATGGCTAGGTAAACGACCCTGACGTCCCCCTCGATGCCAGCGTGGGCCCCCGGTAACGAGGTGCCAAAGTCCCCGACGTCCGCCGGGGCGATGTCCAACCACTTGAAGGCCCGCGAGACGTCCCGCTTGGCGCAGAGGAGGCGCGCTCCGGGGTGGCGCGCGCGATGCCATACCGCCGTCCTCGCCACTTGCCGATGGCGTGGCTGGACGGCAGGCGGGTGGTCGCGCTTGTGTGTGGCGGCGTTGGCCGAGAGCATCGCATGGATCATACGCCCTTCGGACGATAAGGTTCTGTCCGGTAGCTGCTTCGGTACCCTCCCCAGCGGGGCTTCCACCAGCTCCGTCAGAAAACCCTCTGCCGCCTGGGACGCCACCAGGACGATCCCCCAGGTCACATCCGCCCATACCTTCTGGTAGGCCTCGTCGATGTGGGCTCGCACGCTGGGGTACGGCTGGGCTCGCTCGCGCCTCCGCGGCGCGCCCCGCCGCGCGGAGGCTCCCCCTTCCGCTAGCTCCCGGACGTACTCGAAGTGCTCTCGGCTTAAACACCGTCGCACCTTGTCCCCCAGGACGCCCCGAAGGGGGTTGCCTAGGCGCTCGTGGCGCGCGCGCCTAAGCAGCGCGGCCGCTTCCTTCAGGGACCCCGTCCGCTGGAGGAGCTGATCCCCCAGCCCTACCAGGGTCCGCATGGCTTCGGGGTCATACTCAGGGTGCTCCGTGCAGAAGGTCAGGTAGACCGTGGCCAGCTCCGCCGGGCTGCACCCGTCGAGGTCCTCCGCGATATCTCTGGCCGGATCCTCGCAAGGGGGTCGAGTCTTGCCCGCACTCACCTCCCCCTGTGCCTTGCCCAATGGGGGCTTAGGAAGCCCCGCCAATGCTCGGTGCATGGCTGGGCTAAGCCTACCGCATTTTGAGCCGTCCCCTGAGGCCTGCAGGCGCTCGATTCCAGTGAAGTCGACGCCCTGCAGGCGCCCGGGCGCCTCCGCCCGGGCGATTTTGGGGGACGCCCCCGGGCCATCCTCCCATATAGGCGCCAACTGCCGACGCAGTTGGCTCACCGACCAGCGGTGATAGGCCCCTTTCAACACCTTTGCCCACGCGGCGCAAAGGCGGGGGGCCCAAACCTGCGCCTCCTTGGTGCGCTTAATGCCCGAGCCCGGCACGTGATCCTTCAGCTCGACGTGGTGGTGGTCACGGGGGCAACGTCGCGCCAACAACAGAGCGTGCAGATACAGCCGGGGGCTGACGAGCCACCAGCTGCCCTTGCGATAGCGGCTCTCTGGCGCGTCGGACGGGGCCTTACCCCAGGCGCACATGTGGATCGGGACGATCATGGCCCCCGTCGCTCGACGCAGCTCGTGCATCGGGGCCTGGTCCCAAATCTTGGGGTAGCGGCCCGAGGGGCAGGAGGACTCGATGAGAAACTCCTTGCCAGCGTCGTGTAGGATGCGGCAGGTGTCGCACGTGAACTGTGTGTGGCTGTTACCCACGCGCTCGAACTCTTTGGAGCCATCCCCCTCGGGGTGCTCCCACGTGCGGGTGCCCTGCGGGGTCCCGCCCGGCTGGGTCATGAGCCCGAGGTCGGTGTACGAGCCACACGGGGTACCCCAGCACCAAACGTTGGCCACGTCGGGGCCCATGGGGGTCCGTGCGGCCTCCTGTAGGCGCGCGCGGACCGCTGGGTCGAGGGTATCATGATCCGGCCGTGGGCCGGATTCTCGGAGGGGGTCGTCGTAATATTCGATCGGTTCCAGCACCCGGATGCCCTCGGCGCGAAGCGCGGCCGACCAATTTCCCGAACCGGCGTACACCTCCTGGGCGATCAAACCGTACGCGAACGCGGGGTCGTGTCGAAGTGGCATCGCGTTCGCCTCCAGGAGGCGTGCCTGGACGTCGGCTGGATGTTCCCCGAACGAGGCCGGCGCGCGTCCCACTGCGCGGCCCGCCCGACCTTCCGCTGCCTTGCAGTGGGTGCAGGGCGCGCTCTTGCCCGGGACGGTGGGTTCAACGTCCGGGCCTTCATCGAGCATCTCGCGCCAGCCGACACTTACGATCTCGCGGGACAGGCGTCCTGCGTGCCCCCAGCGCTGGCCTAGGGCCGCCGCCTCCGCGTGGGAGCGTGGGCGCAAGGCGCGCATATGGCCGCGCCAGATCAGGAGCGGAATTACGTGATCCTCCGCGCCGACGCCCGTTCCCATTAGGTGGTCCACGCATAGGCGCCCACTGCCGTTGACACGGTGCACCTGGAGCGTGACGGCGTCGAGGTCGGCGACAGGGCATGCTGCCAGGCAGCGATAGTCCTTGTCGTGGTGCGGGTGCACCGCATCGTGGACGTAGGAGCGGACATCGGCCTCCAGGGCCGTGATCCACGGCGGGGAGTCGCCCAGGGCACGCAGGGCCTCATGGGCCTCCTCCCATAGTGCATGGCGATACGTCGCGGCCAACTGCTGCACCGCGTCCGGGCTGGGCTCACCTGTGCCCTCGCCCGCGCGTAGCAGGAGCACCCCCGCAGCTACGTGCAGTAGCAGGCACTGCCGCTCCTCGGTGTCGCCCACCTCCAGGCCCATCGCCTGGCCCATCTCCTCTGTAGGGCCGAGGCGGTCCCGATAGTCGATGAAGTCCCACTGGATGCGGGTGTCCCCGTCCCAGAAGGTATATGACCCGCGGCCTATCAGCCCGCCGGGGTCCCACGCAACCGGGCCAACCTCGGCCCCGCCCTCGGTGACGTATCCTGCGGCGCAGCTAAGCGCCTCATGCAGGTCGGCTGCCTCGCTGCTGAGACCCCGATGGCCTCGGTCCACGGCTTCCTCGAGGGCTCGCTCCAGAGTAAGCCGCTCCCCGCGCAGGCGCGCCCCCAAGACGCGCCCGCGCACGTGGCTCTGCAAGTACTCGCTGGCTCCCTTCAGAGGTGCGAAGATGCCCTCGGCTTCGAGCTCCTGCATGAGTTTGAGGCGAAGCTCCGGCCCATCACCCGCGGGCTGGGCGTCCCAAGTGGCCGCCGCGCGCGGGTGGTCGTGGTCTTCGAGCCATCCGAAGTCGGGGCCCTTAACCGCTTCCCGGAGGTCGGATTCCATCGCGGTAAGCTGGAGCGCGGTGTAGTCGTCCGGGGCCTGCCCCGGGCCCGGGTCGCCCGCTGCTCGCGAGCCGCCGCCACGGCCCCGGCCCTTTTCCTTCTGGGAGTCAGGGGGAGCAGGTGGGGAAGTGTCCTCGCCAACCTTCTCGGCCTCGGCTGCATTCGGTTCAGACCCTCCCAGAGAATAACACAACATGGCAAAAGCATATCGACTCCTGAAGCAGGAAGACATTTGAATGAGAGATGGGATCTGGGAATCCAAAAATACCTACTTTCAACGACCGCGGGTACACATGGGGCGGCAAGGGTAGAAGGTTGGGTCAGAGGATAAACGCGCCAAACGGCCCCTGGAAAAAAACAAATACGCACATCCAGCCGGGTCCGTTCCCCAGCCTCGGCCTGAGATGCCCCCCTTTCACGAGCCCCCTTGCACGAACCCCCGACAGCCCGCCTGAGACCCCGGCCGCCCCCAGGGGCGCGAAGATGGCCGCGCTTCCCGCGTCGCGGACGGGGCCGCCGAGCTTCAGGGGGAACGCTGCGGGGGGACCGCCTCAAGGGGGGGGAAGTACCGAACTGGACACGGCGACACGTCGCCGCGCCCTGGGCGGGAGAAGCTACCGAGCTCCGATCGGCGATCCATGGGCGATTGCGGGTCGATGCATCCCCCCCTGAGCCTATACTGGCCCAATCAATCGTCGTCGTCCGGCTGTCGGGTCCTTACTCGTCCTGTCGGGTCTCCGGCGGCCGTTCTGGACGATCCGGGCACCGCCAGGCGCTCCTCGGCGAGGCGCAGCTGCTGGAAGGCCTCCCGAGGCTGGAAAACCGCCGAGAACGCACGAAAACGCCCGAAACCCCTGAACCTCGAACCCGAAACGTCCGCCCCTGAACCTCGAACCCGAAATGTTGCCCCAGAGAGTTGGCATTCTGCAGGGAGCGGCGCGAGGGCGCGACGATGCCCGCGCGCCGCGCATCGGGGGCGGGGCGCCTCGCTCAGTGGACGCATCGGCGACGCATCCTCGACGCACGGGTGATCAATTTTCGGCCTCAAGGTTGTGATGCAACGCGCCCCACACAGAGGGGTTTATGTTAAAACCCTGGAATTATGAAACGATTATGAAAAAATATGGTTTTCTTAGAACAGCCAAAATATGTTCTGAATATGGTTTTGATACCTAAAAATTACGGAGGTCACTCTGCCCAGCCCGAGACATACCTCGGGCGAACTCCTCACCGAACATTGGCTTGCAACAAGTGCACCACAGTGCCTGCGACGCTGCAGCGCTGCGCAACATGAGAAATCCTGCTCCTGATTCTGCTGCTGCCTCCTCCTCCCCCGCCGTGTTTTTTTTCCCTTGCCTTGTCGCCCCCCCTCCTCCAGTGGCCGCGCCGTTAGCTTTAGGGCGTGGCGGGGCGGGGGGGGCGGAGGGAGCGGGGAGGGGGAGGGGGAGGAAGCAGAGGAGGAAGGAGGGGAGGAGAGAGAGAAGGCGAGGCCCGAGGGAGAAGAGCAGCAGCAGCAGGAGTAAGGAGCAGGTCAAGGGCACTAGCAGCAGCAAAAGGGGAGGGGAGGGAAATCCCACCTCGCTCGGGCAGAGTTCGGTGCTCCCGAGCACCCGACAACGTCAGTCGAAAACGTGCTGAGCCTCGCATTCTTAGTCGCCCTCCTCGTCCTCCTCCTCCTCATCCTTGTCCTCCTCCTCCTCCTCCTCCTCCTCCTTTTTGTCCTCCTCCTCCTCTTCCCTCCTCCTCCTCCTCCTGCCCCCTCCTCCTCATCCTCACCCGTTTCCTCCCTTCCCCCCCTCCCCCCTCCTCCTCCAAGTCGCCCTCGCGGCGCTGTCGGGCAGCGCCGGCGCAGGGCTCAAGCCTACGGCGCGGGCAGCTCGCCGTGCTCGCGGGCGTGCTCCGCGACCTGGCGGATGGCGTCGTGCACCACGCCCGCGGGCTGCAGGCCAGCCTTGTCCTTGAGCTTCTTGAACTCAGCATTGACGACGCGCCTGACCTTGACATTGCTCTTCATGGTCTCTGCATCCTCCAGGTGGTGCAGCAGGGAGCCCTCGACCATGTGGACGATCGAAACCTTCTGAGTGCACGTGTACTTTGACAGCAACTCCTCTGGCACAGCAGTGTCGTGGAAAGCGTAGTCCTTAATCATGGCGTCGATGGCCGCCTCGAAATTTTCTGTTTCATGCTCGAACCGTGCCCCGTCTATAATGAAGAGGCGCTCGTCCGCGTGGCCCTGGAGGTCCTTCCAGGAGCTCTTCTCGGCCACGCCCCTGCGCCAGGGCACGTCTGCAAGATTATCTGGGACGCCCATCATGCCAGTGATCGTGGCGTACTGCTTCATGGCACGATTCATGGAATCATTGTTGTCGAACTCCTTCTGGGCGCTGATCAGCTCCAGGGCGTCGTCGATCGTCGCCTGCGTCTTCTTCTGGACGTTCTCGATCGCAGGACTGAGCTTCTGAACACAGGCGACGGCGTTCTTCAAACCTGTCAGCAACGTCCGCTGATTGTGTGGCTTCGAACGGATGGCAGGCGTCTCTCCGCTGTCGACGAATGCGCGCTGGGCGGAGATCGCCTTCGAGATGGCGCCGAGAGCTTTGACTGTCTCATCGAGCTTCTCGACCGTGCAGTTCCATGTGATGATGGTGGCCCACACGCGCTCAGCCGTCGAGCATACCTCCGCGAAGGCGGATGTGTCATCTATGGCAGTCACGTGGTCCATGGCCGCCTTGAGAATCTCACCTAATTCATCGTTGAACTCGTCCGTGACCCGCGCCTGGCACTGGAAAAAAAAAAAAACCTAATCCCCCTCTCCCTCCTCCTCGTCCTCCCCCCCCCCTCATCCCCCCATCCTCCTCCTCCGGCGAGGAGGAGGAGGACGGCGGGCGCGGGAAGGGTTGGTTAAACTGCGATGGGGGAGGGGATGGTTCTTGATGAGAGAGAGTGTGTGTAGTGTATGAGGTAGTAGTAGAATTAGTAGTAGTGGTAGTAGCAGTAGTAGTAGCAGTCGTAGTAGCAGCAGTAGTGGTAGTAGTAGCAGTCGTAGTAGTAGTAGTAGTAGTAGTAGTAGTAGTAGTAGTAGTAGTAGTAGTAGTAATAGTAGTAGTAGTAGTAGTAGTGGTAGTAGTAGTAGTAGTAGTAGTAGTAGTCGCAGTAGTCGTAGTAGTAGCAGTAGTAGTAGTAATAGTACTAGTACTAGTAGGTTGTATCAGAGAGCTGGGGAATAGTAGAAGGAAGGGACGCTGCTTTAGCAGCTCTGGAACCTCTGAGACAAAAACTGTTGTGGGACGCAAGTATGGGAAGGAGGTGCAGGAGAGACGCGATGCCCAGAAAACATAGCATAGCAGAGCGTAGCAGAGCAACACATAGCATGGCATAGCACAGCGTAACATAGCACATCATGGCACTGCATGACATATCATTGCATAACGTAGCATAGCATAAACTAGCAGAACATCGCATTGCAGTGCATTCGCATTGCCATTAGCATTAGCATAGCATAGCATAGCACAGTACAGCATAGCACAACACCTCCTAACAAAGCGCAGCATAGCATTAGCGTAGCACATCATAACACATCAGACCATACCATAATGGATAGCATTGCAGCTGAATCAAACCCTTAACAATGCAGCAACACAACATGGGATAGCATACCAAAGCATAGATACGGTATCGAATACATAGCATAGCATGCACAGCATTGCACAGCCATCCTCCTCTCGTCGTCCTCCTCCTCCTCGCTCAATCTGTTCCTTACCATCACGCTGATCAGTTTATCGGCCATCCAGTTGACCATCCTCCCGCTCCATCCTCATCCATCCTCATCCTCATCGTCCCTCCCTCCTCCTCCTCCTCCTCCTCCATCCTGTCCCTCCTTCCCCCCCCCCCTCCTCCTCCTCCCTCATCCTCGTTGTGTTTTCATCTCGTCACCCTCAAAGCCTTGACGTAGTCCTCGGGGACGAGACTCACCAGCTGGGCAACCTTTTCCCAGTAGTCATTCAGCAGCGGCTTCGAGAGGTCGAGGGTCTTGAACTCACTGAGGGTCTGCATGGCCTGCTGGAGCAACATCTCGTGCTCGAAGACCGCACCAACCTCGATCGCCGTCTGCTCGTGTGTCTTGAGCTCTGCCCCCCTGCCAGGGAAGCACGCCTTCATGGTCAGAACTGCCCTCAGGATGGCGTCGGCCATCGCCTTCTGCTTCGCGGGGGCTTCTCCAGCCTTAGAAATCAACTTATGCATATCTCCGAAATTGAATGCCGCAACCAACCAATCCTCGATGGACGACGCGTATGGGAGCCACACGCTGGTATCAAGGTCGTTCTTCATATCCTCCAGCTCCTTCAACACCTCATAGGGGTCGCTAGTCGTGTTGGCCTCGCCTTTGACGATCTCTTTCGTGCGGGGGTGAATGACGTCGCCCCACTTCTCGAGGCCGTCCATGTTGTCCACGAACTTCTTGTACTGGGACTGGTACCAAACGTTGCTCTGCAAAGCGTTGTAGACGAGTCCGGACATGCTGTGCTTGCCTCCTTTCTTCTTGGCGTTCTCCACCAGACGGGAAACAGATGTCTTGCCAACGACCTGGATGTGGTCTATGATGCAGCACATCGCCTTCATGATCGTGAGGCACGTGCTGAACACCTCGTCGACCTCGGGGCTGATGGTAATCTCGGAATCGTCTATCTTGCCATCGAGCCACTTGATGGCAAACAGGGCAAACCTCTGTGCAACATCCTTCTTCTCTTCGCCCGCTTCGATGAGCTGGAGGAGGTAGCGAAGAACCAGCTTGTCGGCGAACATCTTCGCCTTATCCCCTTGGCTCATGGCGATGCCGCTGGGAGACGGCACCTCGGGGTCGAAGGTAGTCTCAATGTCCGTACCGCTCAGCGGGTTCATCATGTTAAAGAACTGCTCAATATTCATGTCTGGGTGCGCCAGGATGTCGGTCACAGATCGTTCGAGGATGCTTCTCTGCAACTGCTCTGGGAGTTCCACGTCGCGCAGCTTCTTGATGCAACTGTCCAGCTCCTTGCGAGAGACGGTCGCGATCTGCATTTCCTTCAACTTCACGGCCGCCTGGTACTGGTCCTCATGGTCAGTCCAGATCTTCAACTCGACGGTGGCGCCCATGGCCTTGAGCTTCTGCTTGAGCACGTCGGCCCCGCCCATCGAGCGCCCAGTGCTGCTTTGCAGGCATTCGCTGATGCTAGTCTTGGCCATCTTGGCATTCACAAGCAACATCGCCTCGGATTGCACTGGAGAAGGCGACGGATCAACAACACTGCCAGCGTGGGACGCAGCGTCCTGCCTCGGAGGCGTGAACGCTGTGACTGCCTCGCGGACGGTGGAGGCTGGGCGCTTGCCTCTCCCTCCGCCCTTAGCAGTCTTAGCAGCTCTCTTTGGCGCTGCGCTCGAGGCTGTCGCCAGCAGCGGCACAGCTGTCCGCTGGCATTCATCGAGAGACTTCTCACCATCGCTCACCTCAGCAGCTTCATCCTGGGACTCGTCCTCTGGAGCCTTCAGCTTCGCCATCTCCTGGATCTCGCTCACGCTGGACGCGTTGTTGTAGGGGGTGACGTCCATGAACTCGTCCAGCTTGACCTTAGTGAAGATGGTCTGCGCCTGCGATGCGTGCAACTGGTTGTTCGCCATCTGCTTGTACTGCTGCCGATGCTTGCACGTCGTCGTGAAGAGCTCGTAGATGACGTCGGCATCGGCCTCATCCTCCACGACCACGCCCTTGTACTTCCCTCCCTTGCCGTCGTCGAGGTCCCTGATCACCTTCCCGCACTGCTGGGGTGTCTTGTTGAATACCTCCTTGAAGCGTTTGACCGTGAGACCCCTGACCCGCTTGATGACCCTAACGCCTGAGACGACGTCGAGGGACACTTCCTCCTGAAAGAAATTCTTCTCCTCGAGGCCCAGCTTCACGCGCAAGGCGGCCTCGACCTGCTTGTTGAACTCTGGATCGCTCTTGATCGCCTCCTTGAACTCGGCCAGCGCCATCCAGCCGAAGCCGATTCTGGCACAGCTCGGCGTTGCCTGCAGTAGCCTTGCCACAACTCCCATTGTTGGCCACGCAGGTGATTGGCCGCTCCACAGCAGCTGCAACTCCTCTGCCCCTGCCCTTCTTCGCGGGACGAACGCTGTCGGGCTCGCCCCCGCCTGCGGTGCTCTTCCTGGACGACATGGGCCAGGGCCTCGCCCTGCAGCTGGTGTGCACTGGCGACCTGGGAGAAATGAGGACTCAGCCAAAACAGCTGCAGCAGATATGGCTCTGGAACCCCGAACGTCGCAGACGATGCCTTCAGGAAATCAGGAGCAATCTTCAAACCAGCGCCCCAGGTAACCACATCTGATCCAACGAGGTCCGCGCTCTCGAGCCGGACGTTCGGGAAGAGAACGCACCAGGGGCACAAGCTGGAAGGGCATTCTCTCATCGGCATTTGCCGTTCAACATCGAAATATGTCATGTCGGAAATCTTACTGTAGGTACATTCCTGTGTTCTGGTGTGTTTATTGTTGTTGCTTGCTGTCGTCGTCGTCGCACTCGTCGTCGTCGTACTCGTCGTCGTCGTCGTCGTCGTCGTCGTCATCGGCGTCGTCGAAGTTCCTCGTAGTCGGCGTCGTCGGATGTCCTCGGCACCGCCCAAAGGGCTTTCGGTTGGGCTGCCTATGGGGCCACGAAATTTGTGAGAGGCGTGCCAGAACGCCTCCGCCCGTTCGTCTTTCAGACGGCCGAAGGCCGAGAGCTGTACGATTGCATTCCAGTAGGGGATCTCATCGTCGTCGCCGCCGCCGCCGCCGCCGCCGACGACGACGACGAAGACGACGACGAACTTCGACGACGACGAACTTCGACGACGACGAACTACGACGATGACGAACTTCGACGACGACGAACTTCGACGACGAGGAACTTCGACGGCTTCGACGACGACGACGACGACGACGAGGACGACGACGCCGACGATGACGACGACGACGACGACGGTGACGACGTCGACAGCGACGACGACGCCGAAGCCAACGCCGACGACGAACACGACGACGACGCAGACGACCCGACGACGACGACGACAACGACGACGACGATCACGACGACGACGACGACGACGACAACGCCGACGACGACGACGACGACGACAACGCCGACGACGACGACGACGATGGTGATGGTGATGGTGATGGTGATGGTGATGGTGATGGTGAGGATGGTGAGGATGGTGATGATGGTGGTGATGGAGGTGATGATGGTGATGATGCCGATCGTTGGGATAGCGTGGGAGGCCTCTCGGGGGCCTGTTGGGGGCAGTTTGCACGCCTCTTGGGGCCCGTCTGGGAGCCTCGTCTTGGGGGCCTCTTGGGGGCCTCTTGAGGGGCCTCTTGGGGCTTCGACGACGACGACGACGAAACACGTTTCAGCACACAGTAAAGTCAGTCCGAGCCGTGTGTGAACGCTGACGGCGGACGCTCGCAAAGTATGCGATGCAATGCTGAGTGAGGGGGTGTAGGAAGGTGGAATAGGCAAGTTGAGTAGGGAGGAGGAGGAGGAATAAGGAAGCGACTACTCCATGATCGAATTAAAATATTGCGCCGCCTGGCGCATCATCAGTATAACGATTGCCCCCCTCAACGCCCCCTCGACCCTGCATTGCCGACGTTAGGAGTAGGCCGCATCAATCGATCGGCTGTTTACCCTAACGTGTGTGGGCAAGAGTCCTCAAGAAAGCACGACGCTAAGTCGCCCAACGATTCGCGCAAGGTGCAGTCCTCACGCCCGTCGAAGAGTTCAGGCTGGATGAAGGCTGGGTCGCCGAGCGAGTCAGGCTGGGTCATGATGGGCGCCCTGTGGGCGCTGCTGCTGCTAGAAGAGCCCGCCGCGACTTCTGCGCGACACTCTGGGAGCGCCGCTGCTGAACTCTCGAAGCGCCCATGCACCTTGTTATCCAAAACAACATCGAGATCTGGCTGAGATTCCTCGATAAGGGTGGGTGCTGAATCCGCAGCCTGGGGATGATGCAGGTGCTGCGTGACCTCTGCAGGCAAATGCGGCGGCGTGGCCGTGGCCTGCACAGGCAAAACAGGCGGCGGCTCCACACGCAAAGGCGGTGTAAACTGCTTAGGCCGCGGCGCCAGTGACGGCTGCTGTGCATCAGGGCGCAGGCGCTGGCTGAGGGACGGCTCGCCTAACTTCAGCGACGGATCAACAAACTGCGCGCCTAAGATCTCAACGTCACTGGATGCCTCTGCCTGGGCCTCGCCCTCTGCCTTGATTCTCTTCTTTGGCGGTGCCTGATCCTTGTCACCCTGGTGTTCTCGGGGATCGATCCGCTGCTGATCATCATTTGTCAGGGCACTCCTTGCCACAATCTCTAATTCAGCTGGTATGCGGACCCTCAAACGCCCCTCCAACTCCTTAGGCAAATTCGTCACGATGGCAGTGATCCTCAGAGTGTTCGCCCTGATTTTGTGGAGAGCTGCTGGGGGCGGCTCTGGCTCTGGCAATGCTCCATGCGGTGGCTGCGACATGGGTATGAGCACGTGTGTACTCAAAAGATATGGAATTGTAGACCGAGGCTCGCGGCTCTCGTTTAAAACACGGCTTCGGAACAACTGCAGTTAATCATCGGCGACGACGACTACGCTGGCAGGACGGGAGCCCAGTGCACCAGACGAAAAGACATATCCACAAGAAAGAACGACGCCCTCTGAACTCCACAGCGCCCTGGCTATAGCTATGGCCAAAACGCGCCCCTGGAAGTGCCACGTGTCAAGTGCGCGCCGCCCCGCGCGATTTAATATTGATATGCGCGCGCCGTGTGTCATGCATTGCACCGCAGATGTTGCGCCACGTAGATTGTACCATAGATCATAGATTGCACGGTATATTAACGGTGAGAGGTTGCTTAACATAGATGGCACCATACATATTGCACCACATATATTGCAAGAAATCAATGTTTGGAGCTTGGTAGCAGGTAGCAGTGAGAACGGCGACGGCGACGACCACGACGGCGACGGCGACGGCGACGGCGACGGCGACGGCGACGGCGACGGCGGCGACGGCGACGCGACGACGACAACGTCGAGGAGTTATCTTACTGCAATGCAATTGCACAGCTCTCGGCGTTCGGCCGTCTGAAAGACAAACGGGCGGAGGCGTTTTGGCACACCCCTCACAAATTTCGTGGCACCATAGGCAGCCCAACAGAAAGCCGCAAGGGCGGTGCCCACATGCGCCATCGCCACCCATCCGGTACACCCCTCACACGTTTCGTTTCGCGGCCCCAATAGGGAAATCCACCGAAGGCCCCAAGGGCAGTGCCCGCATGTGTCCGCGCCGCCCAATCTGGCACACCCCTCACACGTTTCCGAAGGCCCCATGGGGAGCTCCACCGAAGGCCCCAGGGGCGGTGCCCACATGCGTCACCGCCACAAATCTCGGCACACCCCTCACACGCTCGTTGGCCCCATGGGGTGCTCCACCGAAGGCCTTGGTGGCGGTGCCCACATGGGCACCCGCCGCCGTTGTCGGCATACCTCTCACACGTTTCGTGGTCCCCATGAGAGTGACACCGAAGGCCCCACTGGCGGTGCCCACATCCGTCCCCGCCACCCATCATCTGCACACCCTTTGCACGTTTCGTGGCTTAAGTACGAGCTCCAGCGACGGCCCCAATGGCAGTGCCCACATGCGCCCGCGCCACCCAATCTGGTACACCCCTCACACGCTTCGTGGCCCCATTGGGAGCTCCACCGCAGGCCCCAGGGACGGTGCCCACATGCGTCCCCGCCACTTATAAAAACCGTATGTTACCTTCAGATTCCAATCGGTCACCATGAAGGGTTAACTTTAGTTTCCAAGCCAACATGGCGATCTCTCGGTTGTGGAAATGGCGCCAGGCCACTGTAACAACCCAGCGACATCGCATGTTAACTTCTGAACCCAATCGTTTACCATAAAGGGTTCATTTTAGTTTCCATGCCAACATGGCGGCTCTCGGTTGTGGAAATGGCGCCAGGCCGTTGTGAACATTCAACGACATCGTGTGTTAACTTCAGAATGCGATCTGCCACAATTAAGGGTTAACTTTAGTTTCCAAGCCAGCATGGCGACTTCTCGGTTGTGGAGATGGCGCCAGGCCATTGTGAAAATGCAACGACATCGTACGTTAACTTCAGAACCCAATCGTTCACCATAAAGGTTTCATGTGTGTCCCCAGGCCAACGTGACGAATTCTCGGCTGTGGAATCGGTGCGAGGCCATGGTGTATATCAAATGAACTTGTAGGTCCACGTCAGAACCCAATCGGTCACCATTAAGGCTTCAATTTAGGTCCCAGGCCAGAATGGCGACTTCACGGCTGTGGGAAATGGCGCCAGGTCATTGGGAACATCAAGTGAAATCGTATGTTATTTTGAGAATCCAATCGGTCACCATCAAGGGTTCACTTTAGTTCCCAGGCCAACATGGCGACTTCTCGGTTGTGGAACTGGCGCCAGGACATTTCGAAAACCATCGGAATTCGTATGTGAACTTCAGAACCCACTCGGTCACCATTAAATAATCATTGTAATTCCCATGCAAACATGGCGAGTTCTTGGTTGTGGAAATGGCGCCAGGCAAATGTGAAAACCCAACGCTAGCGTATGCCAACTTCAGAATCCAGTCGGCCACCATTAAGGGTTCACTTTAGTTTCCAGGCCTTCCTGACGAATTCACGGTTGTGGAAGTGGCGCCAGGCCATTGTGCAAATCCAATGACATCGCATGCTAACTTAAAAGACCCCATTGGTCACCATTAAGTGACCATTTTATTTTCCAGGCGCCCATGGCGAGTTCTTGGTTGCGGGGGTGACGCCAGGCCATTGTGAAACCATGCGAAGTCGTACTTTAAATTCATAACCCAATCGGTCGCCATTAAGGGGTCACCTTAGTTCCCAGGCCAGCATGCCGACTTCTCGGTTGTGGAAACGGCACCAGGCCGTTGTGAAAGCCCAATGCAATAATATGTCAGCTTCAGAACCCCATCGGTCACCATTCAGAGTTCACTTCGGTTCCCAGGCCAACACGGCGACTTCTCGGTTGTGGAAACGGTGCCAGGCCATTGTGAACATTAAAAGAAACCGCCTGTTTACTTCAGAACCCAATCGGTCACCATGAAGGGCCCACTTTAGTTCCCAAGCCAGCATGGCGATATTCTTGTTGCGGGACTGAAACCAGGCCATTGTGAACGCCAGATGGTTCCGCACGCGAACTGTGATGATCCAATCGGCCACCATGAAGATGTTTAGTTCCCAGGCCAACATGGTGACTTCTAGGTTTGTGGAATGGCGCCACGCCCATGTGAAAATCCAGCAACAAGGTATGTGAACTTCAGAATCCAGCGGGTCACACTTTAAGGCCCACTTTAGTTGCCAGGCCAACATGGAGACTTCTCGGTTGGGGAAATGGCCCTAGGCCATTTTGAAATTCAGATGAATTCGCATATTAACTTCAGAACCCAAGCGGTCGCCATGTAGGGTTCACTTTAGTATCCAGGCCAACATGGCGACTTATCGGTTGTGGAAATGGCGCCAGACCGCTATGGAAATCCAATGGAATTCGCATGGTAACTTCAGAATTCAGTCGGTGACCAGTAAGGCTGCAAGTTTAGTTCCCAGGCCAGAATGGCGACTTCACGGTTGCGGGAAATGGCGCCATGCCATGGAGAACACCAAATGAAACCGCATGTTCATTTCAGAACCCAATCGGTCAACATTAAGGGTTCACGTTAGTTTCCTGGCCATCATGGCGAATTCTCTGTTGTAGAAATGGCGCCAGGCCATTGTAACCACCCTTCGGCATCGCATGTTAACTTCGCAACCCAATCGGTCACCATTGCGGGTCCACTTTAGTTCCCAGGCCAACGCGACGACTTTTCAGTTGTGGGAACGGCGCCAGGCCATCGCGCACATCCAATGGAATCGTATGTTAACTTCAGATCCCAATCGGTCGCCATGCAGGGTTCAACTTTAGC
The DNA here is from genome assembly GCA_963575745.1 of Prorocentrum cordatum. Taxonomy (NCBI): domain Eukaryota; class Dinophyceae; order Prorocentrales; family Prorocentraceae; genus Prorocentrum; species Prorocentrum cordatum. The sequence goes on from CAUYUJ010014700.1 coordinate 72,025, forward strand.
CTCCAGTCCAGCATTGCGACTTCGTGATTCTGGAAATTGCGCCCAGCCATTGCGAAAATCATACGAAATCGTATGTTAACTTCAGTACCAAATCGGCCACCATTAAGGATTCATTTTAGTTCCCAAGCCAACATGGCGACTTCTCGGTTGTTGGACAGGCGACAGGCCACTGTGCAAGCCACGTGCATTCGTGTGTTACTTCGGAAACACATCGGTCATCATTAAGGGCCCACGTTATTTCCCAGGCCGACATGGCGACTTCTCGGTTGTGGACATGAACCCAGGCCATGTGTGAACACCCGATGAAATCGTATGTTAACTTCATGACCCAATCGGTCACCGCCAAAGGGTTCACTTTAGCTTCCATACCAAGATGGCGACTTCTCAGTTGTGGAAATGGCGCCAGGCCGCTGTGAAAATCAAATGAAGTCGTATGTTAACCTCGGGATCCAATCTGCCATCTTGAAGGTTTCACCTTAGTTCCCAGGCCAGCATGGCGACTTCTCGGTTGTCGAAATTGCGCCAGGCCGTTCTGAAAACACAATGGCATCGTATGCGAACGTCCGAAACCAATCGGTCACCATGAGTGGTTCGCTTTAATGCTCAAGCCAACATGGCGACTTCTCGGTTGTGGAAATGGCGCCAGGCCATTGTGAAGGCCCAATGGAACCGCATGTTACCTGGTAACTTCAGATTCTGATCGGCCGCCGTTAAGGTGTCACTGTAGCTTCCAAGCCAATATGGCGACTTCTCGGGTGTGGGACAGGCGACAAGCCATTGTGAATACCACATGAATATGTATGTCCACTTCAGAATCAAATCGGTCGCCATTAAGGGTTCTCCTCAGTTTCTAAGCAAGCATGGCGACTTCTCGGTTGTGGAAATGGCGCCAGGCGCCAGTGTGAACATCCAGCGGCATCGTCTGCGAACTTCGGAATCAAATCTGCCACCTTGAAGGGTTCTCACCTTAGTTCCCAGGCCAGCATCATGGCTACTTCTCGGTTGTGGAAATGGCGCCAGGCCATTGTGCAAACCCAATTCGCATGCTAAGTTGAGAACCCAATCTGCCACCATCAAGTTCTCATGTCAGTTTCCAGGCAAGCATGGCTGCTTCTCGGTTGTGGGAATGGCGCCAGGCGGTTTAAAATTATCCTGGCGAAAGACCCAACCATAAGCAATTGTTGGTAACGCGTTGTGGGTGCCGCTTTCGGTGGGGCTCCATATGGGGCCACGAAGCGCTGCCTTGGATAGGGGGAACCGCATGCGGACTGCGCCACCGGGGCGGGCCTTCGGTGGAGCTCCCTATGGGGCTACGAAACGCTGCCCTGGGTGGGGGAACCGCATGCGAACTGCGCCACTGGGGCCTTCGGTGGAGCTCCCTATGGTGCCACGAAACGCTGCCCTGGGTGGGGGAAGCGCATGCGAACTGCGCCACGGAAGCTTTCGGTGGAGCTCCCCATGGGGCCACGAAGCGCTGCCCTGGGTGGGGGAACCGCATGCGAGGGCAGCCACTGGGGCCTCGGTGGAGCTCCCTATGGGGCCACGAAACGCTGCCCTGGGTGGGGGAACCGCATGTGGAGCACCCCCACTGGGGCCTTCGGTGGAGCTCCCTATGGGGCCACGAAACGCTGCCCTGGGTGGGGGAACCGCATGTGGACACCCCCACTGGGGCCTTCGGTGGAGCTCCCTATGGGGCCACGAAACGCTGCCCTGGGTGGGGGAACCGCATGTGGACACCCCCACTGGGGCCTTCGGTGGAGCTCCCTATGGGGCCACGAAACGCTGCCCTGGGTGGGGGAACCGCATGTGGACACCCCCACTGGGGCCTTCGGTGGAGCTCCCTATGGGGCTACGAAACGCTGCCCTGGGTGGGGGAACCGCATGTGGACACCCCCACTGGGGCCTTCGGTGGAGCTCCCTATGGGGCTACGAAACGCTGCCCTGGGTGGGGGAACCGCATGTGGACACCCCCACTGGGGCCTTCGGTGGAGCTCCCTATGGGGCCACGAAACGCTGCCCTGGGTGGGGGAACCGCATGTGGACACCCCCACTGGGGCCTTCGGTGGAGCTCCCTATGGGGCTACGAAACGCTGCCCTGGGTGGGGGAACCGCATGTGGACACCCCCACTGGGGCCTTCGGTGGAGCTCCCTATGGGGCCACGAAACGCTGCCCTGGGTGGGGGAACCGCATGCGAACACCCCCACTGGGGCCTTCGGTGGAGCTCCCTATGGGGCTACGAAACGCTGCCCTGGGTGGGGGAACCGCATGCGAACACCCCCACTGGGGCCTTCGGTGGAGCTCCCTATGGGGCCACGAAACGCTGCCCTGGGTGGGGGAACCGCATGCGAACACCCCCACTGGGGCCTTCGGTGGAGCTCCCTATGGGGCTACGAAACGCTGCCCTGGGTGGGGGAACCGCATGCGAACACCCCCACTGGGGCCTTCGGTGGAGCTCCCTATGGGGCCACGAAACGCTGCCCTGGGTGGGGGAACCGCATGCGAACACCCCCACTGGGGCCTTCGGTGGAGCTCCCTATGGGGCCACGAAACGCTGCCCTGGGTGGGGGAACCGCATGTGGACACCCCCACTGGGGCCTTCGGTGGAGCTCCCTATGGGGCCACGAAACGCTGCCCTGGGTGGGGGAACCGCATGTGGACACCCCCACTGGGGCCTTCGGTGGAGCTCCCTATGGGGCTACGAAACGCTGTGGGGGAACCGCACACCCCCACTGGGCCTTCGGTGGAGGGGGCCACGAAACGAGAGGAGAGAGCAGAGGCAAGGAGGGGGAGGAGGGAGGAGGGGGAAGAGGAGGAGAGGAGAGGAGAGGAGAGGACGCGGGCACCGTCTCTTCAAAACGAGGACCCAACACCACAGGATGGTTGGGAACAACCCAATGAAATCGTAGGTTAACTTCAGATTACAATCGGTCGCCAGTACGGTTTCACTTTAGATTCCAGGCCAATATGGCGACTCCTCGGGTGTGGGACAGGCGACAGGCCATTGATGCGAAATCCCAATGGCATCGTATGTTAACTTCGGAATCCAATCGGTCACTGTTACGGGCTCACTTTAGTTCCCAGGCTCACATGGCGACTTCTCGGTTGGAAATGGCGCCATGCCATACCAGTGCGAAAGCTTAATGACATCGTATGTTAACCAGAACCCAATCGGTCACCATCAAGGGTTTATGTCTGCTTCCAAGCAAACATTGCGATTTTTCGGTTTGCTGAAATGGCGCCATGCCGTTGTGAACACCCAGAGGCATCGCATGCTAACTTCAGAATCCACTCGGTCACCATGAAGGGCCCACTTTAGTTCCCACGCCAACCGGGCGACCTCTCGGTTTTGGAAATGGCGCCAGGCCGTTATGAAAATCCAATGACATCGCATGTTCATTTCAGAATCCAATCGGCCACCATTAACGGTTCACTTTAGTTCCCAGGCCAACATGGCGACTTCTCGGTTGTCGAGATTGCGCCAGGCGGAGGCGGCGGCGGCGGGGGCGGGTGGGCGGGGGGGTGGGATTCAAGAGAGGAGGGGCGGATATGGACGGGGACGGGGGGTGTGCATGGGAGGGGGGCGGGGGTGGGGGGGCGCGGATGAAGCTGGGAAGTGGCGGAAGCGCTGTAGCGAGCGCCCCGTGGGATGCGAGTTCGGGGCGGGGCGGCGGGGAAGAGGATGGGGGGTGGGGGCGGGGGGTGGCGATGGGGACTGGGGATGGGGTGTGGGCATTTGGTTGGGCCCAGAAATGGCGATGGGAGATGAGGGCGGGATGTGGGAAGGGAAGGGGGGAAGTGGAGGGCGGGAAAGGCGCTGCGAGGCCCTCGCTCGCCCATTGGCGCGGGGGGCTGCGGGCGGAGCAGATGGGGGGGGAGGCGCGCCCCGTGGAAGCGGCGCTGCGTGAACACAGAAGCGCCATTGAGGATTGCGCGAAATTCAATGTGGCCAGCTGCGAAAAATCCGAGGGCGGGAAGGTAACCTGCGGACAACCGAGGTAGAGCGCAACAAATCGCCGAGGGCGCCTCACCGCGGCGCGGGCGCGGCGGCGGGCAGCGGTGGCCAGGGGGGGGGGGGGGGAAGTTCGAGGCGGGTGTGCGAGGGGGGGGGGGGGGGGGGGGGGTGTAAATTGCGAAAATTCGAATGGTCTGAGTTGTAGATTGCTGCGGGAGACACACTTGCTTTCTGATTCATTTGCATGCGCGAAGAACAACGGCATCTGCATCGACGACGCACCTGGAAAATCGCTCGTGCAATTTTTTTTACAATCTGACCTCCTGAGCAGTGGAGTCCAAAAACTGACGTACAATTGATCGTACAATTGTTTTTACAATTTTCCCACAATAATTGTACAATTTACGATAAAATTGCGCTAAAGGTACGGTTAAATTATGAAAAAATGTAACCCTAATTTGCCTCCGGGAATCGAATACGTTCGGGATTACGAGGCTACATCCCCTTCCCGCGCCCGATTGGCTTTGGATTCCTGTGGCCCGAGCCCACCGTGCACATGTTGCGGCGCGGGCGACGCCGACTGGGGAAACTCGTGGCACAGTTGGGACCTGAGTTAAGATACCACATCAGATTGAAGACCGAGAAGTTATATGTAATGTGCAAACTAGTCGAAAAACAGAGGGTATACAAAACGTAAGTTGCTGGATACTGTGAAACAGAATAGACCATATTAGTACTGGGCATAATAATAACGATATTCGCGTTACTAGAAGTACTGGTCGTAGCAAAAGGAATGGTAGCAAGTCCAGTGGTGCTGTTAAAACAAATCATGCATGTGCACAACTTTCTTCCGTTACGCTAGACTCAGTTTGGCCGAAGCTGTCGCGCAAAAAAAAGAGGCATCGCCAAGGCGCTCCCCAACGCCTGGACAAGCACCACCAGGGCATTCACCCGTGGCGCTAGCTGAAAAATTGCCGAAGCTTCCTCCGTAGAGTTCAAGAAGTATTGCCCAACCGTTCTCGCTTATCGCGAAAACATATACTGATCACGCCATCTTCCGAAACGGTAGAGTAAACGTCAACAGGGCGCCCTTCCTTCGCGCGAGGACAAGCGTTGCTGGAGCGTGCCGCCGCAGTGCTAGAAGCTGCTAGAACCAGCATTGCAATGGCGTTCTCAACAACATTGCCGAAACGTGTTCCCGTTGCGCTAGAATGAGCACTGCCAGAACTTCCCTCCGAAACGCTAGAATCAGCATTGCACAGGCTGCCCCCCCCCCGCAGCGCCAACATAAATGTCGCCACGGCGTTCCCCCGCATCGCCAGAGACAAGAATCGCCAAGGAGTTCCCCCGCGGCATTAGGGAAAGCATTGCCCTTGCGTTCTTCCGCAGCCTAGGCATTGCCAGAGCGCTTTCCCGTCGCGTTAGAAAAATGATTGCAGATGCGTTCGCCCGTGGCCTCGGCAATGCTATTCGCAGCGCTGCGGAACAATATGCGGCAATGCATATGCCAGCGTTGCGGAAGAACGCATTGGCAATCTTTATTCTCGCGCTACGCAGCGACACCCTGGCGATACTTGCCCTAGCGCATTGGAAGAATTCCCCGGGCCTCGGGGGTGCCTGCCGCACTGCTACGGGGGAGCGCGGCGGCAATGATTGCCAGAGCGCAACGGAAGAGCTCTTTGGCACTACTTCTTCTAGCCCTACGGGGCAACGCGTTAGCAATGCGCATGCGAGCGCCACTGAAGAACGCTGCGGCAACACGTGTCATCTAGCTCTACGGAAGAGCGCCACGGCAATGCATGTGCTAGCACTGCGGAAGAACGTTTTGCCAACGCCCACTCTAGCGCCGCAGAAGAACGCTTTGTCGACAGCCATTCTAGCGCTATGGCGGAACGCGCGGGTAACATTCAGCCCCGCGCGCGGCAATGCAAGCTTGGCAATGGTCAGTCTAGCCCGTGCCGTGGAAATCCTTGGCCATACTTCTTCTAGCGCCACGGAAGGGCGCATTGGTAATGCTCGTCCTGGCGGTGCGGCAGAACGCGTTGGCAGTGCTGGTTCTAGCGCTGCGGGAGAGCGCTTTGGGTTGGCTTTCCTCCTGTAGCGCTGCGAACAACCGCGCTGTCAATACTTATGGCAGCGCGATTGGCGAACAAGTTGCCCATGCTTGCCCCAGCGCAAACTAGGAACTCGTTGGCGACATGCATCGTAGCGCTACGGAAGAACGCACCGATAATATGCACCCTAGCGCTACGGAGGAACGGTTTGCCAGTGCTTAGTCCAACGCTACAGAGGAGCGTTTCTCCGATATTTATTTTGCCGATGCGGAGGAACGCTCTCGAGAGACATGTCCTGGCGCAACTGAAGGCCGCTCTGGCAACACCTGCCCCAGCGCTGCGGACGACAGCCCGTGCCAGTTGTTGTCTAGAGCGCGGGAGAACGCTTCGGGAGGGGGGGCTCATTCTAGCGCTGCGGATGAACGCGCTGGCAATGCTTAGTCGAGCGCCGCTGAAGATCGCTCGGGCAACGCCCCCCTCCCCCCAATGATACGCGGGAAAGCCAGGGGGGGCTCATTCCAAAGCGCCGAAAGGATGCTATATAAACTTCACGTGCTGGAAGAACGCCCCTGCAATGATCATTCTCGCGCCGCGGGGGATCACTTCGGATATGCCCGCTACAGCGCCATGAAAGATCGCGTCGGGAATGCTCGCCCTAGCGCCGCGGAAGAACGCCGCTGCATTATTTGTTATAGCGCTACGCCAGAACGATCTGGCCATTCTTCTGCTAGTGCTACAGTTAAACGCATCGGAAATATGCACCCCCGCACTGCCGATGGGCGCACTTGCAGCATTTCTGCTGGCGCAGCGGAAGAACGCGCTGGCAATGATTGCCATGGCGCGACGGCAGAACCTCCAGGTGATGCGATTTCTAGAGCCACGGCATAACGCAGTGGAAAAGTAGATCCTGCGACGCGGGAGGAGCCCTTCAAGATGTTTGCGCCAGCGCTGCTGAAGAACGCACGATCCATCTTGGTTTGGTGATCGGGAAGAACGCTGTGCTAACATTTAGTCCAGCGCCGCGGGGGAAGAAGGGGCGGGGCGCTTTGGTAATTTCTGCTATGACGCAACAGATGGGCGCGCTTGCAATCCTTGCCCTGGCGCTACTACGGAAGTCAACTTCGGCTGTGCCTACTCTTGCGCAACGGGCGAGTTCTTCGGCAACATGCATTCTAGCCAGGCGGGAAAGGCGCTCGCGCAGTGCGTGTCCAAGCGCAGCGAGAGGAAGCCCTGGCATTGCGCAGTGTAGCGCCACGGAAGAATGCGCAAGCAGTGTTCTTTGAAGAACGCGGATCACCGCGCTGACAATCCTTATTTGAGCGCAGCGAGAAATGCATTGGCAATGCTTGCGCCAGCGTTGCGGGCGAGCGACGCGGCAATGCGCATCGAAACGTTTCGGAGGAACGCTGCGCACATGCATGTTCTAGCGCCGCGGAAGAACGCGTCGGTTATACTTATTGGAGCGCAATGGGGGACAGCGTTGGCAGTGCTTGCTCGAACGCTACAGAAGGGCGCTATGGCTATACTTTTTGTTGGCGCTACCACGGGGCGCCTTGGCAATGCTTGTTCTAGCGCAGCGGGCGAACACCCTGGCGTTGCTTGTTCTAACGCCACGGAAGAAACCTCTGGCAATGCCCGTTCTCGCGCTACGGAATATCACCCTTGAAATTGCCATTCTAACGCAACGGGGGGACGCTTCGGCAATGTTCAGCCAAGCGCTACGGCAGAACGCGGCGGCAATACTTCCGCCAGCGCTACGGAAGCGAGCTTATGACAATGCAGACGCTAGCGTTACGGATGAACGCCGCTGCAATAGTTTCCCCCGCGCCGCAGCAAGGCGCCTTGGTAATGCTTATCCTGGTGCGGCGGATGAACGCTTTGGCAATGCATTGCCAAGATTCGTGGTCATCCTCCTGGGGCCTATGTGGGTGGCGCTCGCAGGCAGCATTGTGCTACTGGCAAGCATGGCCCGACGCACCGCTGTAAAGACGTGTGTTGCTGCTGGTGTTCGCAGGCGCGCGGTTGCGTTCGTAGGGTCCTTGCTTGTGGCGTTTGCAGACTATTTTGGTTCCCACAGGCATGGCGTCGATCCCGCGGACACTTGGGAACTGTCACGGTCCAGCATACTGTAGTGCATGCGTATGCGTATGTTGCTGTTCTTGTTCTCAGGCGCGTTTTAGTGCTCGCGCGCACGTTGTGGTGGTCGCAGATTTGTCGCGGTGCCCGCAAGCACATGGTGGCGCTGATGGGTGGCCATTGTGGTATTGGCCAGGTTTGACATAGCGTTGTACATACATGTGATATTGGCGTTCGCGTGTTCAGCGCGGTGCTCGCAAACGCGCCTCGCTGTTAGCAGGCTGTTGCAGTGTTCACAGGCGTTGTGCTGGCCTCATCCAGCTGCCTGCGGCAAGTCCCGACACCGTGCCAGTCCAGCATGCTCGGCGGCGTTCGCTCGAGGGGGCACGGGGGGCCCGCACTCGCGAGGGATGAGCAACATGGAAACGATGATGATGATGACGACGACGACGGCGATGATGGTGATGGTGATGGTGATGGTGATGGTGATGGTGATGGTGATGGTCATGGTGATGGTGATGGTGGTGATGATGGTGGTGATGGTGGTGATGGTGGTGATGATGGTGATGATGGTGGTGATGCTGATCGCTGGGATTGCGTGGGGGGCCTCTTGGGTGCCTGTTGGAGGCAGTGTTGATGCCTCTTGGCGGCCGCCTGGGTGCCTCTTGAGGGCCTCTTGGGGGGCCTTTGGGGGTGCCTCTTGGGGCTTCTTGGAGGCCTCTTGGGGCCTTCTGGTTGCCTCTTCGGGCGCAGTGACTCTTGGAGGCCCCTCGGTGCCCAGAATAAAATAATCAGAGGCGGGACCCCAGACACGGGGTCTGGAATGAGGGCCCGCCCTTTTGGTCAACGCGGCCATCGGACACGAACGGTGCAACGCGAAACTCTGGTCCAACTTGCATGCTGCCCCGCACACCTACAGCAGGCAGGAGACTCTCAACCAGAAAATGTGGCGCAAATATTGACATCGATCAGTGATCTGAATGGTTACCGCGGAACTCTCAAACAGAGGTCCATTGCGCCACTTTTGCCATATATCAATGACCTGAATGGTTGCCGCACACATCTCAATCATCATCCAATGGAATGTCATCATCGTTCTGCTCCTCCATGGCACCGATCTCACGGTAGGCACGCTCCTCCCTGACCTTGTCATCCGAGAGCGCGTTGTCAGCGAGGTGGCGGAAGTTCGCGACCGCTGTCCTGAGCGTTTTCACCCGCATGCGGAGGGCGTTGGACGTTGCACGCTCGATCAACAGCAGCTTGATGAGACTGCGGAACCGCTTCCTCACGTACCGAGGGTTGCCAATGGGCACGCTCTGGACGATGCCACGAACCATCGCGTTGCCAAGAAACCGAACCACAAGCGCACTCACAGCCAAACAGCTATGGCCAGCCACATCGACAAGAAGCATGAACTGGAGGTTGGATGATGATGATGATGGCGACGATGATGGTGATGGTGATGGTGATGGTGATGGTGATGGTGATGGTGATGGTGATGGTGATGGTGATGGTGGTGATGGTGATGATGGTGGTGATGGTGGTGATGGTGGTGATGATGGTGATGATGCTGATCGTTGGGATAGCGTGAGAGGCCTCTTGGGTGCCGATTGGAGGCAGCGTTGATGCATCTTGGCGACTGTCTGGGTGCCTCTTGGGGGCCTCGTGGGGGCCTCTTGGGGTGCCGCTTGGGGCTTCCTGGAGGCCTCCTGGGGCCTTCTGGCGGCCTCTTCGGGCGCAGTGACTCTTGGAGGCCCCTCGGGGCCCAGAATATAATTGGAAGATTGAGGGGGCAGGGGTACGGAACATAATTTGAGGATTGAGGGTGACCCTTCTGCGTTCCGTCGCGTGCAGACCACCGCGACCGCCCAGTTGGAACGATGGCGCGAGCTGGCACAAGCATCTGGAGGGCCCGACTCCCTCCCTCCAATTGCCGCCGAGAGTTGAGGGGGAGTGAGAGAGAGAGATATATATTAAAGAGAAGATGGGGACCCAAGAAGGAGGGCGAGCAGGGGGGGGGGGGCATGTGTGAGGATTTGGATAAGGATGGGGAGACGTCGAAACACTGGGGAGAAATAGTAAGAAGGGAGTGGACGTGGCGATACAATGATGATGATGATGATGATGATGGTGGTGAGGATGGCGATGATGGCTCTCAGTGCTCTACTCAGGCTCTGGGCCCTCGCCGTCACGCCTTGGTCGCTCTTTCTCTAAGAGGGCCTGCACCCCTGGCAGCAGTTCTAACGCGCGGCGCGCCTCTGCGCGCTCCTGTAAGGTGGGAACGCAAGCATGCTTGTGAAGGTCCCTTGTCGGGAAATCTGGGCATCGACACTTTGCGAGCCATGCTGCAATGAAACCCAGAGGTCTGCCCTGGGCACGTCTTCTCCCTGGTCTCGCAGTCCGCGTGACCTGGCATCTGCCGTGATCTTCTCTGTTGTTGCAATAACCATAGAAGTCTTCTGATGAAGCATAATAGACAATGGAACCTCCAGGTACGTACACAGTTGGATTGTCCATGTTGCGAGATCCAGCAGGGCCCCGATCAGGGCCTAAACCATCAGGGTCGCCAGGGCCCCCTCCGCCGCCGCCATGCTGGTCATCCTGCGGGGGGCCATCCTGCGGGGGATCCTGCAGCGGTGGCGGCGACGGTGGCGGCGGCGGCGCTGGTGGCGGCGGCGGCGGTTCGCCGCCGCCCCCCAGCGCCAACTCCTCAGGATCCCCGTCGTCGCTGGTGGGGCTGCTGGACGTGCTCTCCGCCAACGGCGGCGCGCCGCCGTGGTCGTGGTCGGACTCGGGCTCGTGGTCTGACTCGGGGGCAGCGGCTGGCACAGGACCAGGCTCGTCTTCCTCAGAGGGCTCCGAGCCTTCGTCGTGGCCGTTCCCCCACGAGGCTCTCTTGGAACCGTCGCCCTTCCGCGGTGGCCAAATTGTCCGCAGAAGTACACCGTCCATGGGCACCACTGTCACGCAATTGGGTGTGACAGAGACAACTGGGCGCATGTCGGGTTTCAACATGAAATACGATACTTGCCATTTGAAAGAGCGGTCCACCCTGGACATCGCCTGGACGTCGTTCTGGAACTCCGCCTGAGCTCGCAATGTAAGTTCCTGACCAGGCGCAACCACGCCTTCAGCATCAAAATCCAAGCATGGCCCGTCCATAATATGAAACATGGCTTTGTGGGGCGAGAGCTGCTGTTTCGCAATGTGGCACCACCAATGCCGCACAACCTTCGGCCCACAATCCATTGGGTCATCGATCAACGGCGTGGCAACGAAAACAGCGAATACTTTAGCGTCCATAACCAGTTGTCGGGCGATAGGATGCAATGCTGGACTGAACTCCATCCTCCAAGCATTCTTGCGATAATTGTCCCTCATGTTCCACGAATCCAAGCCATCACCGCGACAGAGGCACACACCATAAGTACAGCATGGAGGTTTGTTGTTTCGATCTGGGAGAGGTTCCTCGTCAGCACCACGTTGCACCACTTCGTGGATCGAAGCCCAGTCGCGCAAGATGACCTCGTGGACGCCCCTGTCAATTTTCGAGTGGGGGCTGAGTGCCACGAGACGCTTCGCCTTCTCGAGCAAGTCAATAGAACTAAAATCCCAATGCGTGAAAATTTCTGAGAGAGCTGGCGTTGGCAGCACGTCGTCCACGGGCACGCCCATGTCTGCGAAGCCAGGGATCCGCGAGGCAACGACATCACGCTGGCTGGACATGTATTCCTCCAACCGTTTGGTGCGTGCCTTGTTCGCTGACCTCTCACTCTTTGCGGCATCTCTGATAGTCGACAGCACATCTTTGACTTCAGCCCACGAAGATGCTACCAGCTCAGACCCTGCAGCACAACGCACAAGTTGTCCGCTGTTGCTTGCGTCAGCGTTGCTGTCGAGGATGGCTGCCACTCTAGCTCGAGCAGCCTCTCGCCCCATAGCGCGCTGCCTCTCTCTCTTTCTGCGCCCAAACGGGTTGGACACGCCGTGGAGGCGACGCCGAGCGGTGGCGTCGTTCCCCTTCTCCTTGAGTTTTGCAAGCCTCTCAGGGTCCTCAACTCGAATGCGCCTAAGCTCAGCATGCGCTTCCTCCATGGTGTGTCCAGCAGAGAGCTGCTCGCTGAAGAATGCCCTCTGAACACCGCCAACGCCAGTCCTGCGCACCTTAGCCTTCGGTGGTGGTGGTCCAAGGTCACTGTCGGGAGGATGCTGAACTGGTTGCTTGCGCTGGCCGCCAGGTCGAGTGACCTTCAAGCGCCTCCGGAATCCCTGGATCAGGCGGCATGCGCTGATCAATTCATGTCGTGGAGTGTGCGTCTGCACGGATAAGCCATGCAGCCAGCGGCGAAGCGAGGCGTGAGTAGCTTCAATAGGCGCTTGATCACACAGCGCAAGGAGCATAACGCACAACAACTCAACTGACGCGTCATGCGAAGTAAGGTTGTCGCCATACCTTTCCAAGAAATCTGCACCCCAGGAATCCTTCATCCCGCTGCAGTCGGATCGATCCTGTCTAGCGTCAGAAGCAAAAAACATGAGCTGCGACGGATGGGGAGGAGGGGGAATGTTGAGGTGGAGGAGAAGGAAGAGGAGGAGGTTGCGGGGGCCATGGAGGGGGAGGGGTACGTACGAATTGCGAACACAACGCGATATACAAACATTCACACCCGTACAATTGTGAGTCAACTTGCTGCCTTCTCCTCCCGCCTCTCCCCTCCCCTTCCCCTCCTCTCTCCCCCGCCCCTCCGTTGTTTGTGTGCTACAGGCTACAGCAATTCCGCAATCCCTCGGACCTCATCGGCCAAAGACAGGTCATCGAACAGCCTGCCCATCTTGTACGGGTAGCCACGGTGGTGGTCAATCAGGTAGCGCTGCACCTCTGCAGCGGCACGTGAAACAAGCGTGAAACAAAGATGTTGAACGTCTGCTCGCCGATATCCAGCTGGGACGGCTTCCCACTCCGCATCGGCGAAGAACAAATTCGAAAGTGATTGGATGCAGCAACCCTCGTGCTTATTATGAGCTGCAAGGAGCATGCGGTAGTCTCGATGGCGAAGGCCCCCGAAGCCAACCGACTGGGATTCGTCGAAATGCTTCTCTTGTTGCACGCGCTCCCACGCGGACCCCGACACCGTCAACAGCTCCTTCATCAATACTCGAAGCGGCTCCATCGTGACCCGCAGCGCGACGACCAAAGCATGAGGCGATTCGCACAGCATCCATCTCGCAGCGGTCTCCCTCTGATGGTTGTTCTCCTTTTCGTAGTTCTTAGCAGCATCAGTCGCGCCTTCCTGAAGCCCATCGCCTCCATCAGCTGGCGGACCTTCTGGACCGACGCCGCCTGCGACAGGGTGGGTGTCCAAGAGGGGTGGGAGTTCGACCGCGGCTCGGCCAGGCACGGGCAGCAAGGACTTTGGCACAGCACCTTTGTTCAAGATGACCACAAATTTCGTGAAAGCGACCGTCCCCAGACTATGAATGCCATCCAAGAGACCAAGTGCATCGAGAGTCAAGTCAGAGCCCGTCCACCTGGATATCGGAAATATTTTGGGTGAAGCCCCGCATAAAGCTTTCACGAAGTATGAAAGAAACCAATGTCGCACTGCCTTCTCCTCCCTCGGCGAGCTCATGGTCCAGTGTTCGACGGTCTCAGTATTCTCCCAGTTGCCATTTGCAAGGAAAGATACGACTGCCCTGCGCCCGACGTTGCGCTTGCCGCGACAGAAACACTGAAGAACTGCGCGTCGGTGCACACTATTCCAAGAAGGAGGGGTACCATTAATAATGCGGAGTCGCTCGTCAATGGTGTCTCGGAGGACCTGCCGAAATATTCTCATCGCCCCAGGCTGGTTAAGAGCAAGACTCCAGTTGACGATGGCAGAGATATCGGCCTCGAGTAGTTTACCGACGTTCTAATGTGCATTTGCCCACCTATGCGTATGGCATGTGGTGTGGAGCGAAGGGTACCCAGTAAAGATAGCAATGCACTCTTCAGCCTTCCTGACGGCAGAATCTCCATCAGTGCAAGATAAACGGATTTTCTTCAAAAACATATCCTCGCATGGGCCCAGAGTTGGCTCCGTTCGATTGAGGGCCTCCACGTAGTCCTCCGCCGCTGTCGAAGCCAAGGCCTGCACTGGAGCGAAAACGTCGAAACTGACCAGCACGTACTCTCCAGATCCCAACTTGAACAACGCAGAGATTCGCCACTCGGACTGGAGCAACTTTGCAGGCACCGCATCGTACGACTCCATCTTCAAAAACTCCACAATGAACTTGGGAATCTCAAGCTTAGACGCACGCTTGTCAACCAAGACTGCAGAAGAAGATGACGTGTTGTTGTCTTTCACGTTGATCTTCATCGGGGTCTCGTCGTACCGAACTTGTTTCACGAGCATCAAGGGTTGGCCTCCATCTTTGACCACAGCTGCTACCATCCTCTCCATCAGCTCCTTGTGCATGTACTTCTGCATGGCGAGCCCAGCGGCAGCGAGCTGTATGCGACGAAGAGACGGGATACCTCTATGCGTGCCCATCTTGCTGGCCATCGCCGCTGAACTCATAACAAATGGTCCCCCATAGAACATCTGATCTGCCTGACGCAGAACTGTTCCAACCACATTGTTTGAAGTGCTAGCCGCAAGAACTCCGAGGCCGACCTGATGCGTCAGATAATCGACTGGCGCTGCAGGGAGGAGAGCGGCTCCACTGCCACCGAGATCCCCGTCTGCAAGGACAAGTTGGCCGCCACCTTCGGGGGTCGCACCATTTGCACCTGTGCTGACGTCGAGTTCTCCATCGGACTCTGGCTCTGGCGTTCGATGCCCAATAACACCATTAACTTCGAACAGGCCTCCTTCAAGGAGGTCTGCATCGCCAGGTACTCCAGAAAACGCTGCATCGCTGTCGATCTCATTCGGGTCATCATCGTCGACCGCTGCTCGACTGCCCCAAGACCGTCGCGCCTTGGACATCTCCGAGGAAGCCCATGACGCGCGTTGGTGATGTGTAGCTGCTGCTCCTGCGCTGGCCCACGAAAGTCGTCGAGCGTCCAAGTCGGAGCCCGCTGCATCATGGTTGTCGTGGCCCCATGTTTTCCTCATCCACGAAGCACTCTCACAGTACTGACCCACAAAGAAGGATTGGCAATCCACGCGCAGCGCTGCCACGGCAGCTATCTCAACCCACAAGACGAGAAAACGCATGGACGTACTGAAACATGGAGGCACCGAAGTGCAATATGTAGAGGCGTTAAAGCGCATATGGAAGAATCGAAACTGATAAGGGCCGAAAGGCCAGTGGCGCGAAGCCCGGTTCGACCCCAAATGGTTACGGGCGACGCGGGGGCAAGGGCGCAGGTGACACCGCGTGCGAAAATCCCACGGGGACGAACAAATACCCCGAACGCCGCCTGTTTGGACGAATAGTGCCGCAGTTTTGAAGCCCTCGCGAGCTCGAGCTGCATTCTGGGGGCTGCATGGGGGGGGATGCGGGGCTACAGCTGACGACGGCTACTACTACAACAAACACTTCGGGGGTCGAATCCATCGGAACTGATATGGCGTCACCCTCGGAACGGCCTACAGCCGAGAATGTGGGCATTCAGCCCACCCAATCGGTTGCGTAGGTTTCATAACTGGCACCTGCCAACCGCGGCCCCCCGCAACGCACGAGGGAAGGAGCGAAAGCCAGCGAGCGGCAAGCCAGCACAGCACCACGCGAAGCGAGGAGCCAGCGAGGAGCGAGGAGAGAGAAGGAAGGAAAGGGAGGAGCCCGCAGGCAGCAGCACGGCAGCAGCAGGGGGCGCGTGACATGCTCAATGGTCTTGCCTGCTTCTACTAACTGCACGTGTCCTACGTATCTACTGTGCATATAATGTTGGAGCCCTGGGGCAAACCTGACCCTCCCCTCCCCCGCCCCTGCACCTTCCCCGTGCCCCGATGTCTGGTTACGCGCTGAGGTTCTGGACGCGCCATGCAAATTATCCCACCCAGGCCCCCCTCCGCCCCCCTACGCACCCGCCCCCGCCGCCCCCCGTCCCCCACCTACCACCCCCCCAACCCACCAACCCACCATCACCGCGCTCGCGCGCACGCCAGGTCACCACCACCACCACCTCGCCCTTCTCTCCTTATGACCGCTACCCCACTTGCATTACAAGTAACCCACGCCCCACACCGCGCACCAAGAGTTTTTCAATTCGAAGGCAAGGCCCGCGCAGAGCCAGACCGTTTTTATGCTCGAGGCGCGCGCTGGTCCTTGCCGGCGAAGGCTTAAGCTGATCTGCGTAATCTGGGAAAGTTTGCGATGCACAAATGTCCAAACGAAATTGTATAGGGCATGAAAAAAAGCCTCAGGGCGGCCGCGAGGGCGCCACGATGGTCGAAATAGTATGCATGGCATTGCCCCAGAAGGAGCAGATAATGCGTGTACAAAGGTTGCACAAGACGGCGCGCAGAGTCTCCAGGCCGTCGGCTGCAGCTCTAGATGCTCAGCGATGCCCCCAGAGTGCGCGGGGGTTGCTCGAGACCCCGCGCATGGAACCTCCAAGAGGCATCGGCGTCCAATGGGAAACGCGCGAGGGTACAACTGTGCATCCCAGGCGACTTGGATGGGCGGCAACTCTGCAGTGGCAGCGCATGCCCTCTACGAATGCAACGATGGCAATGTACAATAGGGCTGTGTGCTCATAGGAAAACGGCGATGACCATGATGGGCTTCGTCGATGCCGGCATCGGCACAGCTTGCGCGGGTATGCAGGTTTACGTGCAGCGCGCAAATGTGGTTTGTATTGCTTTGTTGTTGAAAAGTGCCCCATGGCGTGTACGTCATGTGTTGGAGGCCGCCGCTCGGCGGCATTCCGACACGCCACGATGTGCTGGATGCGCGCGCAGGACACTTTGCCGAGTTGAGCGAGCTTGCAATGCCAGACACGGGGTTGCTGGGAGGTGACCGCGCCCCCTTTTCCATGAGCTTCCAGCGTTGGGCCACGCAGATCCTGCGCGGACGCACAGCACAAGCCTTGCGGAGGTATCCACGGGAAGTGGGCCCCTTACTAATCACACAAAGATGTTTGAGTTGTGTCCTGTGTCGGCCACATGCTGCGAGTGTGCTTGGCACGTGCATGGGTTAGCGTTGGCGTTCTTGCGGGCTAGTTGTCGCGCGCAGCGTGCCGTCGACCTGGCTGGGCTGTCGACACAGCGCGCTCAACCCAACAGCCGTGTTTCCCAGTTTCGTCGACCAATTTGTTGTCAACGCGCAGCGCGAAACGTTGCTGGCCACAGTCGCAAGCATCTGGCGGCTGCATTTCCAAATCGCGCCGAACTCTGGCAAACTCCGCATCATAAGACGCGCCACTTGTTACAAATTGCGGCATGGTTTCTTCGCGGCGCGTCGCCATGTCGCGACGCACGACCGCGCGCAAACAGTAATGCAAAAGCGCGGCTGCGTCAGGGCTTTAATGATAAGCGCGGCAGGGGTAGAGGCGTGAACCACTATTTCGAGACAGGCGGGACTACGATTCCACGTAGGTGTAATCTGCACGTCGCGGATTTTCTGTTTTCGCCATGCACGCTCGACGCTGCGATCTCGCGTCGCGGGCACGCAACCCTTTTCGACTGAATGCATCTGCCCTACTGCGCTTGCGGGTCCACAGAACATCTGCGCTCCCCCGCGACACAGCATCCCTCGCCCATGGATTGCAAGCCGAACGCGCTGCAGGAGCCAAGCCCACCCCCACATGCTGGTGGCGGTTCCGAGGGCTGAGGCTTACTTGCTGTTGTAATTCTTGAAATGGCGTCGGCAATTTTTGTACAATTTGACATTTGAGCGCCGTCGCATTTTTTCCATGTTCATTTCACACTTATTTCATAATTCCAGGGTTTTAACATAAACCCTCTCTGCGTGGGGCGCGTTGCATCACAAGACTCGGCGGACGCAACGTCGTCGACCACCTTCGTGGAGAAGAGGACCCAGCACACGGACGACGGCACCGGTCTGGACCTCTACGACGCCCGATTCCGTCGGGCCCGTGCCTTGCAAGGTCGAGAGCGACTCGTTTGAGGCCAAGTACCCAGGCGCCCTCTCCGAGGCCGCGCCTTTCGCCACCCTGTACCGCCTCCAGCAGGCCGAGCAGTACATCCTCACGGGCGAGGAAGGCCCCTTGTGGCTATTCCACGAGAAGCGGGTTGGCCTGCTCTTGGCGCTCCTCGCCGCTAAGTGGCAGGAGCTCCCTCTGTTGCAGTACATGACCAGACACGAGATGGGCTACCACCTGTATCGGGCGGCTTCCATGGCCCACCTCTTCTTGAGGTCCTTCCATAGGCAACGGATGGCACTGCACCACCTGGACCTACACTTGAGACGCCTTCGCCTCCCGTGCGCTCGACGTCCAGCTGTGCGGCTGCCAGCCGAATTTCAAGATAAACGATACCGACAATGGGTAGCCTCGTCGATCCAGCAGATGGGCAAGTCGATGAGGTACGCTCCGACTCGAGAAATCTACGCACGTTCACCACGCGCTGTCTTCCAGAAGCAGCGGTGCTGGAAGGACCACGTGTCGGCCAGCCGCTTCTGCGCCACCTTCGAGACCAATGCTCTGCCACATGTCCCGGAGGGCTCGCCCTCGGCACCTTGGCGGCTAAGCCGGCTGGCGGGGCCATGGAGACTCCCCCGTTGGCCGAAGCCGCGGCGCGCCATGCTGCAGGACGCCCTAGATGACAACGACGAGTGTGTAATTATTTCAAATGACAAGGAGTGCGACAAGGTGTGGGCCTGCGATGGTTGCGACATGATCAGGTACCTACACCAACTGGCCATGGCAGACCCAGACTGGAAACTACGAGTGGACATTTCTCCCCACGACGCGGCAGTGTGGATGTGGGGCCGAGCCGTAGCCGCGCTGCCCCCGTGGCTGTGCACCCGCCGCTACATGCCGCCGCCGACGGCGGCCACTCGCCCACCATGCGTTTGTCCGACGGCAAGAGGAAAGTGCTTCTCCCCCGCGGGCCCGAAGGTCTGCCAGAAGCCACTTCATGGCTGCATGCGAAGGGTCATTAATTGTTCAGATGCACCAGGGTCTAAAGGCTTTCAAATAGTAGGCCGTGCAGTTCGAGATCTCCTCCATCGGTCGGGCTTGAGTTCGGAGGTCTCCAACCTGAACCACGCAGCGGAAGAAGTCAGAGCTCTTCGGAAATCCCTCCCGTCAGAGTTATCCCCTTCGTGTGCGTGTTGTGGGACCCCCATGAAGCACCTCTCTCTCGTAGTGGTGGATGCGGACCAGGCCTTTGAACAATGCGATTCCGGCACGATATCTCATGCCTGGTCGGAGATTGCCTGTAAGATAGTTGAAGTGATTGGTGTGGATACGACGTTGGTAAGCCAGTCCCGCACTCCACGAACACGACCGTGGGCAGGATCGACACCGCCAGGATGGTTTAGAATTTCAGTCACAGATATACATCGAGCGTTGTTAGCGTTTTCCTGGATATCCTTGGTGTCCCTTGGCGGAATTATGTATGAAATGTGAGGGCTCCCTATAGGAGGTGCGCTTTCAGGGGTCGCCCTCTCGGTATTAATGTGTTGGTATGAGTACAAGGCTCGCCTCGATCTACCACGGCTGGGGCACGCTGGGTTTCGTCTCCCCTCAGAGCTCCAAGAACTACCAGTAGGACAACGTAGATATGTAGACGACATTCTTGGGATGAGTACTCACTACTGTCGACAATGTACACACAACTACTTGTGCCAGGTGTACCCCATCAGGCTCAGCCCCGCTTCGCCATTGGAGGGCCCCGAGGAACCCTGCATCTGGGTCGATTTAGAGCTCCACGCGTTCCTGGGCCAGGTCCTCGTGCTCCCCAAGAACCCCAATCGGCCGTGGTTGCAGGGCATGGAGGAGAAACGGGCCAAGTCCAACATCATCGAGTGGCCTGGGCTACCGCCCCGAAAGTTTGGCGTGTTGGTCTCGTTGTTCACGTCCAGGTATGCCAGGGCCCAGTACTTGTCATTGACTATCGGAGCCACCACCGCATGGGCCCTAGAGTTGGTCCTTGAGTTGATCCTCCTCAGTTACCCCTTCGACATCATCACTGCTGCTGCTCATGCTGCACCGTGGAGTGTGTCTGCTCAAAGGGTTCGGGCGGTCCTGCGGGTTTGGCGCCACCACTTCCGCTGCGCCGGCACGCCGGCCATGAGCAACAGAGAGCGACGTGGATGGCAGGGGGGCTCCTGGGGCTACAACCGTGGCTACGACCGCGGCAGGTACGATAAGTACGACAAAGACAAGTACGACCACTGCAAGGACGACAGGCACGACCGCGACCGAGACCGCGACCGCTGCAAGGACAGCCGCAGTGACCGCGATCGTGATCGTGACCGCCGCTCCAACTCCAGGGACAGGAGGGGCCGACGCCATGATGATAGTCCCGACCCTCCTCGCTCCCGAGAGCGTCGGTCCCGCGACGCGAGCCGCCGTGCAGGCTCCCGGGACCGCCACCAGCGTGGCCACTCCGACCGTTCCTCCCAGAAGTCGATCGAGGAGCTTCGCAAGTCCCTGGCTGCCGTGGACAAGGAGTACGCCGCCTACCAGCACGACCTCCAGACCCGCCAGAAGGAGATGGAGCTTCGCAAGCAGGGGGAGTACGTGGCA